>OZ026619.1:47346535-47655535 GCA_964020975.1 Hermodice carunculata
TAAATACTTCAATGCAAGGCTGAATGTTGTATCTCAAATAATGGTTTTTGAGGCTTGCAGGTAAAACCATAATACTAATGAATAATTATACGATAAATAGGTAATGAATGTATTGGATCCAGTGAGGAGCCACTACCAGATGAAGACAGTTTCAAATTTTTTGCTGATCCAAATAGGAAAAGAAGTTATAGATTCTTAACAACACATGGAGACTAGTTGGAAAGAACTGAATAAGTTATTCTTAACAGCCATCGATTTCATGAGGTTTGGAAAACCCCTGGAGCGACATGTATATTGATACCAAATGGAAACAGTTGAGGTGTAATTGAGAAGAAGCTTTCAGCTTAATCTCAGGTTTACCAAATACAATGTAGGGGAAAATGTATTATTTCAACATATAATTTTGAGGCTATTGTATGCAAGCAACCAATGACACCTAATTTCAATGACCCATTATGGAAGGAAATAGGAATTGAAGTAACTGGAACCAGCAGACAGCCAACCAGAATGACCACAATTCTACCTTTTATGGCAATCAATAATGTATTAATGTATTGATATATCTTGAAAGGTAATGGTGTATACAATTTTTTTAAAAATCTATTTATTTATCATTTGCATTATAAATTTTACTCGTCTTGAAGACTAGGTGGGGCCAGATGTAGGGTGATACCAACTGGAGACAATTTACCTTTAATGAAAATGGAACAATCAGTATAATCTGATGATTACATGCTTTTATGGAGTGAAATGTTGATTTCAGATCAGACAGTGTCATTACCATATCCAAAATGTAGAGACATTTATGTAGAGCCTGCTATTTCGGACTCATTTAAGTGAGAAATGGGAAATGAGGATGCTGGACCTAGTGCAGAGCCAGTGCAGAGCCAGTACAAAATGCAGCCAGTTTTACCTTTTTATACTTATCAAAATAGAAACAAAAACACGGATTGGTTTCCAGCCACACTTGGAGACCATTTGGAATGATTCTCAAGATTGTTCTTCCCAGCCATTGATTTCATGAGTTTTGGAAAACCACTGCAGCCAGATGTAAATTGATACCAAATGGACACAGTTTGATGCACCAGATTATGCTAGTCCCCGGGTGAACACACATAGGATTTTGATAAAGATATTGGCGATATATAAGACCAAACGATTTTTTCTAAGGCTCCCTTTGTTCCATGTCGTAGAGTAGCCGCCGACCCATTTCAACTTTGTATATAGAAAGATGTGTACTGTATATATGAATGAATGTTCAACATATGGGGTAACGGCTTACATATGGCTTGCGGTTCGGCAACGCGTATATGTCAGGGCTTGTATCACCCCATATTGGGAAGTAAACCAGGGCGTACATTTTCCTGTATATTTGTGTCATTATCACAGTTTTAATTTGTGTAAGGAGGTTATTCTGAAAAGGGGAATCCATTTTAATTCTGTGTTCATGTTTAGTTTATTTATAAGCAACACAGGACGCTTCTTGAATTTAGCTTGGTCCACAGTGTCCCTGTGTCAAAGGGGAAGATATCCGTTATAAAAATCTTATCATCATCATCATCATCATCATCATCATCATCAGCATCATCAGCATCATCTTTATTATTATTATTATTATTATTATTATTATTATTATTATTATTATTATTATTATTATTATTATTTCCCTCTTTTTCGCCTGAAGCATAAAACTTGGAGAACCCATTTAATTTATTTGTATTCTAGGGCTGTCCAGAATAATGAATATGTTTGAAAATAAGTGTTAGTGGCTTGAGTATCAATGACTATTATATTGGAACATGGAGGTACATCAGTGGCTGGAATAACGTGGACCATCATGGAGAGCTCGGCGGCGATGAACTCTCTTCTGACGGATTCACAGAAAAATTAAGGACTGTGCTGGTATAGTACTGTACTTATATTTACTGTGTATCTAAAATGTATAGGAGCCACTTTCACTAACTAGGAGCCAACCCTTTTTCAAATATTGTCGTTATGGCTCTTGTCTTAATGATTCACGCCATCAACTTAACGCTTGCTTGGATGAAGTCATCTTCACACCTTTCCCAAAGCTTCCTAAAGACATACAAAAGTGTTGTGTGACAGAAGGATTCCCATTTGCCTGCAAAAAACATTTTGCAGTTACAAATATTACAAAAAATAGCCCACGTATGCAGCACATATATGCCTAGGGTCAACTGAGGAACACCCACACCCCCTTTTAATGAGGTCAAGATGAAAGTAAAGCCATTCTGTATGTCTGCACGTCTATAAATAGAATGTGAACTGTGGTAACCACCATATACTCACACATACACATATAGCATTGCGATATATTGTTAGTTTATGAATAAATATGCATATATTGGATTGGGAGACGAGTATGAAGGTCAAACAACAATCTCCAGCGAGGGAAAAATAGTAACTTACTCTCAGCCATGTAAAATTCTCTATGTTTCACTGAACCAACACAATAAATTTGTGGAAAAGGTGGGTCATATATCTACACTACACAGACACACCATACCTTTTGGCATAAATCTCTAAGAACATATTTGTTGTGAAATTTCTTTTCCGCATGGAAACATATTTGTATATGTCTCTCAAAGTAAAAGTTACTTATATTTTTTCACTAAATATCTTCTGCCTTTTGTGTTTGCAGGTGCAGAAGAATGAAAGATAAAGACAACTACCACCAGTGCATTCTGTACCTTGAAAGAACTATAACAAGCTTAACACGGCAGAAGTCACGACAGAATCATCCTTATTGACAATAGTGAACAAGATATTCCTGAAATGAAACCACAAGGTAGTGGATCATTCATGTGTGACAAAAGAACTCCTTATTCCCAACCTACATACGCACACAAAAACAGGTAGAATTGCTATTGTGGATGCCATTCCCATCATTTGCACTAAGTCAACACAGACCATGAAGAGAAATTAAATATAAAACCCGCCAGTACTTTCAGACCTGTATCCACTATCGGGGCACCCTTCCCCACTAAGCCTCGTGTTTGAGGCAGTGGGGGGCTTGGTACGCAGCCTATTGCTGACTCTGAATAGATGTTATGCTCGCGGCACAGTGCATTCGCCAAATAATCTGACGCGCAGTGCATTGCGGGCTTATTTGTAGTATACGAGCGGTTATGGCGATATCTGTGCTAACCTGTGTCGACTATGAAATTACAGAGGTAGCCATGAGAAGTTTAATTTGTTATTTGGCTGTGTGCTTTACAAATTATTCCTGAGGCAAACAACGTAAATTTTATCCCTTGCCAACAAATAAAAACGGAAAACCATGGATAAGAACAATTTCCTGTTCTGGAAAGGACTGAAACTTGTCTAAATAAGTGCTCGTGATCGCCTGACATTCTAGGACTGAAAATTGTGTAAATTCGTGCCCATGACCTCGTCATACTACGTTTGCCGTGTAACTTTGAATGATGACATTTGCACATTGCGATCAGTCTACATAGTTTATTTTAAATATATCCATTCAAACTGGGTAACCCTGTCATCTGAATCATTTTCCTTTTGGAACCAAATCGTACGGTGTGTTTTGCAACCAACGTGTAAACACTATGGCCAATGATAAAAGAACATGAAAGATAGATGGATAGATCGATCGATAGATAGATAGACAGACATACATACAGACAGACAGACAGACAGACAGACAGACAGACAGACAGATAGATAGATAGATAGATAGATAGATAGATAGATAGATAGATAGATAGATAGACAGACAGAAATGCAGGTTAGTAGATGAAGGAGCGAAAGAAAGAAAGAAAGAAAGAAAGAAAGAAAGAAAGAAAGAAAGAAAGAAAGAAAGAAAGAAAAAAGGAAGAAATATTACGCTTCCTAAAATAACAAATTTTCCTTCCTTTATTATTGATTGTTCAAAGATAAATCGATGTACTTTTGAGCAAAGTTGTTTCAAACCTAAAATATACTTCTACAAACTTTGATTTGGGAATAATCCTTGTCAGACATGAAAAAAGGAAATGTTCAACTTTCATTTTGCAATGTCATACATGAAAACAGGGACGCGTTCATCTGCAGCAGAAATTAATCAGATTGATAAGCTGAGATTTTGCTCTTCCACCTTAGTCATATTCAGCTCGACAACCCATGTTACTAGTCATCTAGAAGTAATGTTGGACAATCCTGTATAAATACATATGTTTAAACCTATGCGGTGAGTTTTCTTAATCATAGCCGAAAAAACGGGCAAAAGATTCGTTTTTGACATGTCACTACAATATTCATTTCAACATTTAAAACTACAGATAGTTTTACCATGTGCTCCTCAACTAACAACTCGTGTGTTGTTTCTTGGCGTGTTGTTTTCACAAGTAGTTTTTTTAAAGCAACCAGTACTTGTGCTAATCTCATAAACTCTTTCATAGCTTAAGCACCGGGTGATTAATTTTATGTAAACATCGGTAACACAAAGAAAGGCAAAGTACTTAACACGTTCTAATGGTTTCAGAAAGCACACTTTGAAGACTCAAGAACCATATCGCTAACACTTTGTTTTCCCATTTTAATTCGGTATTTTTAGAGTAATTGTGTGAAATAAAAATTACTGAAATAATATACATGTACATTGCAAAGATATGCAACACGCTTAAATGTACAAAGTTGCATCGATATCCGCCTAAGAGATGGGCTCGTACAGGCGTTGCCAGCTCCCCAATGGTACATGTATTTCGAGAAAAAAAAAACGTTTAAACCAAGACACACACACACACACACACACACTCACAAATCTAAAGTGTTTTCAGGAGCAAATTGAGTCTTGCACGTGCGCTTGTTTGTTTGTATATGTCTGTCGAACCTCTTGATTACCAAAGGGATGTCTTAAGGCAAGTGTACGTTTCTGATTTGAAGAGAAACTGTTGAAGTATGTGCAAGTAGTCGTTATTATTTTTATGCCCTTTATTTGAC
Organism: Hermodice carunculata; assembly: GCA_964020975.1. Taxonomy (NCBI): domain Eukaryota; kingdom Metazoa; phylum Annelida; class Polychaeta; order Eunicida; family Amphinomidae; genus Hermodice; species Hermodice carunculata. The sequence continues at coordinate 47,351,492 of OZ026619.1, forward strand.
AATAAACGCACTAAAAATGACATTTTCGCTATGTTCGATATGCCCACGAGTTTGCCGTTTCCCCTCATTGAAATATCATTGAGACCCGCCCCAAACCAGATGAATGTGGTCTCTCTGTTGCATTCTTATGTTCATTTTGTCAATGGATTATTTCTCACTGAAAAGTAGACCTCCGCGTCAAAGAAAATCACACTTCTTTAATAAAAGACAATCGAAACGCACCAGTTAACTCGAGAAAAAAGGAGAAAAAGAGAATAAAAATTTTAAAAAACTACCCACAAGCGAAAGAAAAAGATGAGAAAGTAGGGATGCATGCAAACAAAAAACACCATAGTGAATTGTTGACAGTTGTCCTCAAGGACATCCTGAACTATAACTTATTTTTCTTCCTTAAAGACTTAAATTTTCCACATTGTTTTTGGAGACCAGATAGTTTCTATACTACACCTTCAGAAACCAAATATATGTTACATTTGTCCGACCATATTAGTGAAAAAAACTCGCTAAGCAACGAGTGAAACTTATCACGGCGAGCTATCTAATATCAATGCAGCCTGCAGACTGATCTCAGCAGCGTACTACAATTAATCCCAGAATGCAATTTCCCAACATGGCGCTAATTTATTCAAAATGGCGACCGTGCATAAGATACATTCACTGCCTCAGGGCAACTTCAGTGTCTGATGCGAAACCCGTATTGTGAGGCCTACAACTCGTAACTCTTTGTCATTGCATTTACATTTTCAGGTAATGCTCACTCTGGAAAAGTCCCATTATGTATTGTACATCACATTCATTCGACAAACTAACCTTGCCTTAACACTAGTCACACATATATTTTGGATACTACCTCTTCAATATATCCAAACGATGTGGCTGCCATTTTGAAAATTGTGGTTTCGGATCCAATGGTTTGTAAAAAAAAAAAAAAAAGTATTGGGACGATTTTGGGGGCTGGGAAATTTTATAGATGAAACCAAATGTATATATTTTGCAAATGTTTCAGAGCATCAATAGTGATAAGATATGGGCCGATACTGTGGGTGTGCATCCAAATCAAATGGTTTTTTTTTGCACGACTGTCCCGCAATCAATGAATTGGGCAATGTTCAAAAATGGCGCTTAACCTTGCCTTCATACTAATCATACATATATTTTGGATGCTACCTCTTCAAATTTATCAAATTGACTTGGCTGCCATTTTGAGGATTGTCAATCCGGCACCCAGTGCCAATTGTTTGCAAATGAAAATTGGGACAGTCTTGCCGAGTGGGGTTGAGAAAAGGGTTATAATATATGAAGCAAAACTATATATTTTGCAAATATTTCAGAACATCAATAACGATATGTTATATGCTGTGGCCGCGATTGAAATTACTATCCAAATCAAATGTATTTATGTGAGACTGCCCCGCAATCCTTGCATTAATTGTTTAATTTTCAAAATGGCGCTCGCCACCACATGACGTTGTGTCGCATTTGGATTTGTAACTAACGATAACTGCTTCAGACCCAACTGAGCAGGTGGATTAAAGTTAAGATAGTTAGTCATGTTTCAAAAGCACTTTAACGACCGTTTGCCCTGGTAACTACGAGAATGGACACCTGGCAGGGTGCTGAGAACACGTGGCCGCAATTCACTGTGATTTTCCTTTTCCACAATGCATTGTGCCATGCGTATATGCATGCCACGGTGGTATTGTGTTGCACTTGGATTTATAACTAACGGACGATAACTGTTTCGGACACAACCGAGCAGGTAGATGAATGTTGAGATAGTAAGTCATCTTTTAAAAATGCGTTGACAACCGTTTCCGCTGGTAACTGGGAGAACGGACATTGGAACCTAGCGATCCTAGACACAGATACCGCACCACCATGACTATATGCAGCAACTGGGACTCTATGCTTTTACCCTGGCCCAACTTAACCACCCAGACAAGTTGAAATAAAATGCTGGGTTTAAGGTAAATTGACCGCAAAATAACTGCACTTGGACCAGCTTTTCTGTTAACTTGCAACTTGCTTACGGTTGATTAGAATGACCGCTTTTTTAAAGGGTGATCGTTTGTGTGGCGATTTTGCTGGTCGTTGGTCGCGTGTTCCAGCTGGTGTAGAGCAGTTCAATTGGGGCACCGTAGCGAAATTTTGTATCACATTTCTTGAAAAATGCTATAGAATTTTTTTTAAATAAGTGTTTATCGAGTGAAGAAGCTGTGAAAATGCTCAAGATTTCTGGTTGGACAGCACCTTGGTCGTTCGCGTCGGGTCATTTAACATTGCTAAAGCGCCCGTGCCAAGTAAAATTGGTTGTTTTGACCAGGTGGGGACAGTGGTCGGTAATTGCAGGTACTACTCTACCATGATTAAACCATGTAAAACATGTCACAGAAAATCAAAGCGAGTGAATGTAAGAACATTTTCAAAAATAAGGTAAAATCATTCTTGATGCTTGACTGCCATGAAGTCGGAGTACTGGAGAGGGACCGCTTTACATATATATTTATAATTTCAATATCTTAGTGGTTGTGTGTGTGTGTGTGTGTGTGTGTGTGTGTGTGTGTGTGTGTGTGTGTGTGTGTGTGTGTGTGTGTGTGTGTGTGTTATAAAAATTATGCCTTTGGTGCCTATATTTATTTATTTATTTATTTATTTATTTATTTATTTATTTTTACTCATATTTTAATCAGTTGAAATTTTAGATCTATCTTTTTTATTCATACATGATCAAATCATTTCATCTACAAATCTGTGCCAAGCAACTTAGTATTTTTCTGATTTCATACTTGCTATTTTCATGTTGTGGTCCACCATGGAAATAAACCAAGGCAAGATTCCCTGGGCATTTGGTGCTCCCATTTCATGCATCATAGTTTGGAGTGATTTCAGCAATTATATTGCACAATGCTGGCATATGTGGGAATAAAATATTATCAATCAATCAACATTCAGTGATAAAAGTTAAGTACATTTAGGCCTGATGATTATCTTAATGTATTTTTTGCTCTTGCTCTTGTAGAGAAAATACACAACTTACTAATTGCAGGATAATTTATCTGTTAATTTTCCTCGAATTAATAAACATAATATGTGTGCAAAAATGCCCCAAACCGTTACATGTATGAATACAAATTGATAACATGGTGATGGTCTAATGGTCTTTTTTTAAATGTATTTTTTACTACTTTTTGCTAATTCCCGTATGATTTTTGTAAAATCTCAGGGAAAATTGCCAAATCGGTACAATAATAACTAAAATGTTGTGATTTCGTCAACCATGTCAAGGGTAGATTTTCCACTCAAAACTCCCCACAATGCACCATTTTGCATGCTCAATTGCGAAATTTTTTGGGGAAGGGAGGATGCCCCCAGACCCTCCAAGCATACTTCTGCGAGCTGCTTTTGCCCTTTGGGCCACATATATCTCATGTAGGCCACTGAAAAAATTATGCACTTTTTTGGACCACTCAGGTCTCTGAGTTTCTAGCTCTGGCCTCGGTCGATCAATGTCAAAAAGGGAAGGGCGGCCTGAAAGTGTCTTTTTTTTCTTCCATTAATTTTAGGGTTGGTCCCTTTTTAGTAGGGTCTGTCATGTAACCGGAACCACATATTTTGTTAGGCCTTAGGTAACGTGGATATTTGTCGTAACATGTTTAAAATTGATGCTCTTTCCCCCATTTACACATTCCCTCTTTTGACGTCAGTTTAATTGGTTACCTGGGCACAGCCGGAGGCACTTGTTAATAAAGATGATGCTAACGCAAAAAGTATTAAGACAGTTTTGAGAGTCAATGGTGACGTCAAACAATCTGCCTTTGACAGAAGTCTTACTTGCTTTTCTTTATGTGTTTGTTGGATGCGGAGGGACCAGTAGCCAATAAACATACACACTGGAGGGACACCGAGAAATTACCAGCATAGGGGCCTGGACGGACAAGAACCCTTCACAGCTCAAAAGGTATATTCATTTACTTTGATCCGACCTTGGCTGAGCTTGTGTGAGGGGTCAGTTGTTATTGCAACAAATGGAGCTCCTAACTATTTTACCATATTATATGGGTCCATTATATGACAGAGATATAGTTCAGCATCTAGTTTCGTAAACTAATTTGATCCAGAAGCTGTAGTATTGAAGACATGGGATTTACAATTATGTATTATATTATATGAAAAACACGCAGTTTAAACACTTTTCTTTCTCTGCTATTTCATTGGTTTTTGCTTGACCATCAAGGCAACAGGCAAAAAAACAGTGAAATAGCAAAGGGAAGAATATATTTTGAGAAGCCAATGGAAGAGAGGATGAAGAATTTTGGCTGCCTCAGGGAGCAATCCCTTTATCACTGTTTTTTTTATTGTACCTGGTCTTCTGAATTTCCAGGAAACGCTGATAAAATAGCTGGAGTGCGCGAACATACGACAAAATCCGTACTTGTAAATGTATTGAATATGATACTCACTTGAATGTTGTTAGTGTTTTGACTGAAACTACATAAATGTAAACATGTAGCAAGTTATATGGGGGATATATATTTTATGAATATATTTACCCATAAATGCCCTCCCCTACATATTTAATTGCACAAGCCAATTTATATTAAATCTAGGGCGTATATACATGCTAAAAGATACACCATAGTCATGTGCATGCTGTTCCCTCGCAACAGAGTACTTAGTTTCAAACTGAACCGTCATATGAATACGTTGGATTTTGATGGTCATAAAAGTACATTATGTGTAATACTAATGCTATGTTAGTGTTCACGCCAGTTTATATAAAGATCAGTTCACGGGTAAATGTGCTATTGTACAAATACATGGCATTGATGCACTCATGATGCACTTGGTTTATTGCACGTCAGTTTCTGTTAAACTTGAACGTTGGTTGATTGTATTCGTGTACTTGAATTGCCTTTCTTTATAGTCTGTTATATTTCTCTTTTGAAACCTATTAGTGTACTCTGTCTGGTGTAACTAGATTGAGTCATCTGGAAATGTGCATCTTCAAAGAACGAGCAGACTATGATCCTACATTTGACTTAGTTACAAAGTCATGTTGTTTTAATAGTGTGACCCCAAGCTGCATCCGTACTTGGCAGAAATACGTGTATATTTTCGTACAATGTGACCATTATCTTTCTCATTATGTTTCAAGACCAACGCATTCTTTTTCAATGAATTCTTTCTTTCTTACTTTACCAGGAAATTTGTTCGACAGTTGATTTGAAGACTATTATATGCAGAAACTCCAGCTTGGCATGATTATATTTCAATACATAAAGTTTGGCTGTTTTATGAAGAAGGGTGACTGTTTCGACAGTTATGCATGTCATTATATAGATTTTGTTTCATGCTAATAAGGGGCAATTGGAACGTTTGATTGTTGATTATCTTACGTATTTTAACAGGTGAGGTGTCATTCCAACATCCAATCCTATGCTTGTTCAGTAGGTGCACCCAATAAACAACGAGCAAAAGGTGTAGAATTTGGATTAAACCTGTAAGAAGGACTTGAAAAATTAAATTTTGACCTATCTTCAAAATTGTTACGCACATATGTGTCTTTCCGAATTCACGTCCAAGGTTTGTCCATCATGAATTTTGCCCAGAGCTAAGCTCTCAGACACCACTTAATCTATAATCTCGGAACAATGTTTTGCCCTACTGATGAAGTTGAAAGTAACGCAAATTAGGAGAAACAGTATCAGATGTCCACATGATTGTGATAGACAAGACATACAACAGGCCATGATCTGCAATGATAAGTCTATTACATGTATATGTACATCACAAGGGTTAGATGTTTACACTTATGACAGCCATCATACTTTTGTGCAACCACATGGTATTCCATTTTGTCATCAGCCCATGCTGCAGTCATCAGTGATTAAATTGATCAAAGTTGCGATAAATACAAACAGCAGTAGACCTAGCGTTTCTCAATACATGATCAAATCTTGTTTGGTGACACTTCACTTTCTGTTTTATCCAGAATTCTTTCTTTCTGTCTGGGATTTCCCCTTCACTTGTGGATTTTTTTATGTCCAGAACCTAATGTTGCCACAGTTGTATTTTGAAATTTCATGTGTTTCGTCATGTATTTTTAGCCCTGTTGATTTGTCAATTAGCTGAGCTATTGGAATCCGTTTTTGCGTTTGTCTTCCATCTGTCACTGCCTCTGCCCATCCGTCATTCACTTTTTACATTTTCGACTTCTCAAAAAATGCTGCATGGAATGTTTTGATTTTGTACATTGCTGTTCCCCAGATGGACCTCTACGAAGTTGTCGAAAGAAATGATGTTGCAACAATTTTTTATGATTTTTTTTTTTATTTATTTATTTTTTGAAAAAAAAAAATTCTTCATCTCAAGAACTACTTGGTTAATTGCTTTTATATTACATATAAGGTCACCTGGGCTTACCTAATTCTTATTTTGGCCACTAGGTGGTGGTGCAGTTTTTTTATGAATTTTGTGCTGTAAAGTTTATTTTTGACTGATACTCCGGAACAACCAAACAAATGTGATGGAAATTTTATCAGAATATAATTTGAAATTTTATTTGAAATGTTTGCAGAAATGATATGAAATTTTTTCACGAAGTTATGGGAACTCGACTTTGCGAACATTGGCAAGAGCAACCACTGCAGAGTATAGATGGCTGTTGCATTTAAATTTTCGACTTCTTCTAAGTGCTTGGAATCTTTTGATTTTGCAGATGGATGTTCTCCAGGTGGACCTCTACCAAGTTTGCGAGGGAGATGGTGATGCAGCCATTTTTCTTTTTTTTATGATTTTTTTTAATTATTAAAAAAAATTCATCTTAAGAACTACTAGGCCAATTACTTTAATATTACATGAAGGGTCACCTGGGCTCACCTAGTTCTTATTTTGGCCACCAGGTGGTGACGCAATTGTTTCTTATTTGTTATGAATTTTTGTGTCTCAGGGCCTTTTTGGACTTCTTCTCAAGAACGACCAAACAGAATTGCTTAAAATTTGTCATAATATAATTTTACATTAGACCAAAACCTTTAAAAATGATACATATATGTTAATTTTTAACGACGTTATAAGAACCCAAACTTTGCGACCATTGCTAAGCCTTATCACATTGATTCTATGCTATGTTTATGTGTCTTAAGACTATTTTGGACTTCTTGTCCAGAACGACCATACAGAATTGCTTAAAATTTATTCATAACATAATCTGACTTTAGATAATAAAAGTTTGCGAAAATGATACGGATATGTAAAAATTTTGCGACCATCGGTAAGTGCTACCATTGCATAGTATACATGGCTGTTGTATTTACATTCTCAAAAAACAGTCTTGTGATTTTTCATATGACTGTTCTCCAAGTGGACTTCTAACAAGTTTGTAAATGAGATGATGATGCAATAATTTTTCTATTTTTTACGTATTTTTAATTGACTTAATAAAAATACATTTTGTCATCTCAAGTCCTAATTGTGCAATTGTATTGATATTGCACATAGGGTCAACTGGGATCACCTAGTTCTTATTTTGATCACCAGGTGGTGGTGCAATTTGTTTATTTTTTACAGATTTTTGTGTGTTAAGGCTTTTCTTCGTCTTTTGTTTTTATATATCAAACTTTGGTAACACTATTCATGTACATACAGTTACGCTCGCGTTCAAGTTAACAAACGCCAAACGCACCAATGTTTCCCAAAGGTCTCCCAAACACTTTCAGTGAAAGTCAAACGTTTTGCAAACGCGTAGCAAGCACTTTGAAAACACTTTCCAAACGCTTTACAAACACTTTGCCAAACGCTTTCAAACACTTTTCCAAACGCTTTCAAACACTTTGCCGAAGGCGTTTGGTGAAAGCCGAACGTTTCAAACACTTTTCCAAACGCATTCAAACACTTTACACTTTGCGCCAAACGTATGTGATACATGTACATGTATACTTGGTAATCTAATTCTAATGACAGGAATATGTTTAACAAGTGTCTAAAAAGCTTATCAGCACCTAAAAATCCCAACAACATGTGCATGCCTTCATTTATGGATTAGCCAAAAAGCTCTACTATGTATATTTCACAATAAAGTTGAAATTATGCTTTTTCAAAAAAATCAGTTTTATCTAACAGTTTGTACATGTATCACTTACAATGCATGTGTATATATTGTAGGCTATATCATTGTTTTCTTGTTTGCGTGACAAATTGCGACTGGTTTATGCCTGTGATACAGTGAAAAACGCAACAAAAGCTACCTGGTCCTTGGAGTAATTATATATATTTTAATTGAAAATTAGGAACTATTTTGGAGTAAATTTATAGGCAATATCATGATCAGATCATAAATCATGATTTGATTATGATATTGCCTATGGATTTACTCCGAAACAGTTTTTGAAAGATGAAGTATTCATGACATCTTAAATGAAAAATTAAGTCTTTAATTAATTTTAGTTGAATTAGACACTTGGATAAGTGTACATTTACATGTAGGTACATCATACATTGCTGGACCTGTTGAAAATACGTTTGGAGATTTTTTTATCATTTAAATGGAAGTATTTGAAATGCATAGTGTTTGAATGCGTTTGTGAAAGTGTTTGAAATCGTTCGGGTAATTGTTCAACGCGTTTGGAAAGTGTTTGAACGCGTTCGGTAGCTTTGTGAAAGTGTTCGAACGTTTTGTAAAAGTGTTTGAGATTTTTCCCAAACACATTCCAAACACTTTCCAAACACAATCCAAACGTTTTCAAACGTTTCCAAACACAAGCCAAACACCAGCAAAACGCGAAAAAAGCGTTTGGCTGTTAACTTTTAGCCGGGCGTAACTGTGGGTAACCAGGCTACAGTGCATCTGTTCAATTATTATCACAGCTGATTCCAATCAGCAGAGAACAGGAACATTATGATCCTCTTGTTTCAATTTTAATTTATATGTTTTAGGCAAAAAATGTCCTTTGTAGGCATACACAGATTTCTATTGCAAGACATTCTTTTTTTTTATCAGTCCTGTATCAGATTGAGGTGGGTTTGTCGTCCGTAGGATCGAACGAAATTTGATCTCCAGGGCCCGTATGCATAAAGGAGGTGTAACTTACCCATGGTATAACATAAAACAGTTTTAGTTACCCCTCAGTTCATGGTGTAAGAAAATTGGTATGCATAAAAGCTGGTGTAGGTATACCCGCGGTAATTAATCCATGGGGCAGTTATGCCACTGTTTAACTGAAGACCCTGATACAAGTTTTAACCCCCTTTCCTGACAATGGCCAGCTGACCTGTCCTATGTGAGGACAGTCGTGTGACTGCTGTCCCCTTTTATTGACAGATTGCATTACGTGACGAGGGGGGCAAGGGGCTTCAGATTTATTTTTGTCAAAATGAAATTGAGTGTACGCACAGTGGTCAATAATGGAAATATTACTGATTTTATATCTCTGCATGATAAACAATAAACTTATATGTGTGTATTTAATCCTCAAAATATATCTGTATTATGGATAACATGATGATGTAAGTGATCACTGGAGTTTCAATAGAACATTAAAATTGCTACCAACCCCATATAACCCCCTTTTTCCAAGACCAGTCACAACAACCACGGCTGCACAAGGCGTGGGCAGCAAAGCCAAAAAGAGGAGGAGGGGAATTGGCATGAGAAAAAAGAACGTTGTCTGGCAATGCCCCACTGTTATAAGTGCGCTATCCCTTTGTTAGCTGCATATTGTAAGAAGTATTCTTCAAATAGACACATGCAATGTATACATCTTTAAACAAGTAATGGTCAGTAGATTGTGGAAAAGGCAAAAATTCTGATCCTGCAATTAATCGTCTCATAAAGTATAGTATAGACACATTTGTTTTACATGGATTGTGAAAGAAGTCAAGCATTGACTTATCGAGTCACTCTCCATGGCACAGATGTTGGCGTATACTTCCTACCTTGCCCAGTGGAGGAAACCGAAGAACTCGGAGAAAACCACCGTGCACGGTTAAAGTGGTAGGAACTTTTTCCACATGCTGCCCAGGACGAGAATCGAACCCGGGTCGCAGAGGTGAAAGGCGAGCGTCTTACCGCTCAGCCAACCGTGCACCCATAAACAACAGTTCGTTTGATCAGAACATATACTTTTGTGAATTACCTTTCATCAAATGTATACTTTGCATATGTTTGTTTGCGCACTTTTTACCCTCGGCAAATAAAGTGCCGGAGGGTATTGTCGTCAGCTGCGTCGTCTGTCCGTCCGTCTTGTCGACGTTACAGCGATATCTCAAAAATATTGACCACCGCTTTCCAAAATTTTTGTCAGAGTTGCATCTTATGATGGACCATGTTATTATTTACAACTAGCGTCCTCTTTGTATTTATAAACGTCTTATGAAATTTAAAAGTATTTATCTCTTAGGCCGTCTGAGTGGTGCACATGTGGACAACGTTATCATGATATCTCAAGACAGATCCAACGCAGCTTCCCCATTTTTTTTTTACAGATGCACATCATAATGGACCACATTCCTATTGAAAACCAACTTTTTGTTCTTATTTTTATACTTGTTGTGAAACTTTTAAAGGGTTTATTTGATGGCAGAATGGGTGACGCACAGTACAGTGGTCTATGTCACCAGAACTTGCCCCAAGAAGACATTAAAAAGTGCTCCTTAATTTCACAGACAATAATATGGAAATTGTATGTAAATTATTCTTCTGCAAAGTCTAAAAATGCATAACTGAGGAAAATAATTGTGGGCGCCGAGAGTAATCCGTTCTCTATATGTTATTTTTACTTTATAGGGCCGGAAAAGAGATATTTGCACTGATTATACTGTGGCATAACAAGACCACCCGAAGCAAATTGCAGCCTTATTAATGCGAACCCTTCAGTCAATGTTTCGTATTGAAGATGTATAGTTTTTCTTTGTGTTTGTTGAGTGTGTAGACTGCAGACTCTAGTGTTAAAAATGTTTTTATTCTACAGCAAAGATTCTAATATTATTGCAAAAGATCTGAGGAAATGTCACACATTTCGCAATAATATCAGAAGCATTGTTAAAGAAGGAATAGTATGCTAACTTTTAGAATATGTTAACGCAGGCAAGGTCATTTTATGGTTCAAGTATTTGAAATTCATTTTGCCGAACAGTTTGCTTTGATCAGTTATATGAGTGAAGACATAATATGTGTTTTATATGTGGCATGAACTGTATGTAACTTAGTCAGACCCGTCTGCGCGTCTGTCTGTCCTTAGGTAGGGCCTAGTCTGTACCATATTTCCTTTACCCTTCGGCTCACACTAACCTAATTTTGCGTGTAGACACTTCCTTGAATAGCGGACTGTGTTGTGCCAAAATTGGGTTACTGTGACCTATTTCTCAACCTTTAATCCAACAAGAAGTTTTGCCTTGTGCAAGCCATTTTCTTAACTATACTTGAAAGACATATAACGCACAACTTAACAATCAAATTGCATTTTGTCGGACAGAGAGACTAGGTAGCGGGCAAATTTTAATAAAAAATGATTGAACATTCGAGTAAATTTATTTGTTAACAAAATCTTGCCAGAAAACCTTCATCTTGCACATGTTTATAAAAAGTAACTTTTCGCATGCAATATATGAAAAACATTTAACTTATCTGAAACAAACCTCACCTCTTTCGAACACAACTTTTAATGTATGTTTATATGTATTTGTTTAAACCATTGGAGAAAACAAAATACGCAGCCTGGGCCTACTTTGGAGGCAAAATACTTTATTGTAAAATTGTTCTTGCGCTGATCAAGGCATACATGAAGGCACAGTTCTTTTACTTTCATTGCAAAATTGCTTTGAATGGAAATAGAATTAAACTACGATTTTAACTTAGCCTGATTTAATAAGTGGAAGACATTATAAATATTATCTAACTGTTAAAATAACCGACCAGTCACTAAATATTTTATTGTCTGCAAAGGAGACCAAGTTCCAGCTAACTTTGGGCAAGATTTAGCATATTAGGCCGCTTCAAGGTGAAATCATATGAGGGCCAAAGGTTAAAGTCATAGTGACCCAATTTTAAGTGCATGACACAGGCCTATCCCGTGAAATATACAGCAGCGAAACGGCCTTGGATCAGGTATTATGGAACACGATTGAAATATTCCCGCGTTTCGAAGTAAATCGGGAATTATTTTTTCTGAATGTGTTACGCAATAAAGTAGCCTACGCGACGAAAAAGGGGTGAAGTAAGTAGAGGGGGTGCGGAGCATGGTCACGAGGTTTTGTTTGTTTTGTTTTTGTTTTTTTGTTCTTTTTTTTGCACAGTTGCACTGCAGGTATTCAGTCACTTTAGGTCGGACCTTCAATATATACACTCTAAACTTATTAACGATATCAAGTTTAAAGGAAGTTTCTGCAACGAGTTTTGTAAATTTATTTATTTTATTTATCATTATCATCATCATCATTATCATAATCATTATCATTATCATTATCATTATCATTATCATTATCATTATCATTATTATTATTATTATTATTATTATTATTATTATTATTATAACACAGGTTCCCAGAGTTTTTAGGCCAAATAATATAATTCCAAAGGTTTTATCTCTTGTTTTTCCTGGGCGGCTACCTTTACCAATGAAGGGTAACATTTATTGACGTCTGTTTTTCTATGCATTTGATTAAGACATACATGGTTTCTAAGTGTAGTAAGACGGAACTTGGTCTGGTTTGCAGGCAGTAAGATATTTAGTTTCAAACAAACTGTCATTGATTTTCATACTAGTAATGGATACAGTGTGGATTTCTGTAATTACAGTTTTTCCATTTGTAGATTTGCAGTAGAGCAAACACATTTAATATTCAGATAATACATACATTTGGTATGTTTGACAAATGTACACATAGTGCAATTTTGTTTATTAATGGTAACAGCACAAGGCATGTAAAATGGGGCTGATCTTTTGCACTGTTGGTGTCACTATTTGACATTTTACCATATATGAACATTCACTTAATGTACAGCGTTAAGATAAACGTTACATATCATAACAGGTCCCTCGTATACAAGGAAACAGACTTCCACTGGGACCTACACCTCCGTTAAACTATTCCCCCTGGCAGGTTTAGAGATCTAGGGTAGTTTAAGGCCATTTACACCATGGATTAAGCTATACTTCCTTCTTGCATACGGATTCTTAAACCTGGTGTAACTTTACACCAGGGGTAACTTTGCAACACCTTGATGCATATGGATTAGACTTTACACCATGGTTGTTCCCTGGAATAAGCTAAACCACAGCTAAACCACCTTTATGCATACGGGCCCTGGAGTCTGTAGTGGCCTACTTTGATTCATAAATATGTAACATGCTCATTCAGGCTACATTTTAGTTTTGTGAAGTATGGATGTTCCCACAATTTTTTATCAATCTACCTGACGTTTTTTATTGCAACTTTGATTCATTACTTAAGCCAGCTCTATTCTGGCATTTTGATCTTTGTCACGCCTATATAGTAGAGTTTTTGTTTTAAGAAATTTGTTAGAATAGAATTCCTGAGCTTAAGTGATCCGCTCTGTGCTCAACATACTGATTTATTGATAGACACAATAATACAAGGTCTTGTTTTCCTTTGAGTGTGCATGTAAATGTTGAATGTACCAACAAGCAACAGCAAATCTGAGCTGCTACTTTCAATTCTCCTGACAACATCATGAGTTTCAGGTGTAATATTAATCTAGTTGGTCGGAATTGACATTTACCACAAAAGTGGATACTGGTTTTCTTTTTGTCTTGTTTGTAAATCAACAGTGGAAGCATTCTTGAAGCAACGGACAAGAAGAATTCTCCTATAATGATGACAGTCTCGGGTCAGAATGGAATCATTTGATATGAGCCTTCGTCCTTGTATCTCGCCGTTTAAAGTTGTAGGAGATTTTTTTGGCTTTTAAGCGATCCATGTGTATGGTGTTCTGGTACATAGATGTCCGTAAGTACCTGTGAAATCAAGCAGTGCAAACCTTAGGGCGCCTAAAGGATTACACTGGCTGAGAGCAGATATTCTGCATGTACAAGGAGTAGTTAAGATAGCCATCTTCACTATGTATGTATGTATGTATGTATGTATATATATATATATACATATATATATATATATATGTATATATATATATGTATGTATATATATATATATATATATATATATATATATATATATATATATATATATATATATATATATATATATACGTATATAGACACTCAACCAAAAAAGTAAGTCTCCGCTTAGAAAAGTCCACATAAAAAACAAATAAACACATACTTTGGTAATATTTCATATTTTTATGTCCGGTATACACCTTACATTTGGTTTCAGACACAAGTGCAGAACAAATGAATCTAAGCTTCACTGCACAACACTTGAAAACAAACAAAGTCTGTATCACAGGTGCACAATGTCCATATGGCAAGAGCATTCAATGTTAACTGAATGGGGCACTGTAGTGGGTATCACAGACTTTTCTTAAGTTTTAAAATGTCACATTTTTACAGGAAGGAAAGAATTAAATTGGTCAGTAGAATGTCCGAGACTTGATGACTGTATTTGGATGTGTATCCACCGTGAGTGTTGACACACTGCTGGCAGCGCTTTCTCATTCTGTGGATCAATTTTCTAATCAGTCTCTGGGGTATATTGTCCCCATTCCTCCAAAAAATAGCGTCTTAGGTCTTCAAAGTTTAACTCGGGTCCCATCCTCTGGTATACATTTCGCTTGAGATAGCTCCACAGGTGTTCAATAGGATTAAGGTCAGGGGAGAAAGCTGGCCAATCCATTGCCTCCAGACCTGACCTGGCCAAGAATTCACTAACTTCAGCCGCAACATGAGGCCTTGTATTGTCTTGCACGAGGATAAAATTTTTGCCAATAGCACCGGCATATGGCACAACATGCGGTTGCAGGATCTCTGTAACATAACGTCTGGCAGTCATGGTACCATTCAGGACAAGGTCTGTCTTCCTATGGCTCTTGCCCTGTCCACTTCAGATAACCGTAGCATGATGTCTTGACCACAGATGGACAAATCCATGCCCGACCCTGGGTCTCCATGCTTTAATACCCATGCTTAGCCCAGTTTCTTTCCATATTACACTGGTAAAGTTCACTAAAACAATGACCTAGTGTGCCCAAACAAGCACAAGATACTTCACTGAAACCACCCCATTAAAAAAAGCCTTTTTCCAAAGTGTGGTTTCTGACTTTGTCTCACATTTAGCACATATGCAGTCAAGCATGCACTTTCAATTCGCTGGTCTCGACACATGTTGCACCCTAGGGATTATATTACACATACATGTAAATACTTGTCAGAAAACTAACCAAATGTGAAACATATATCAAATTATAAAAGGGAGACTTATCTTTTTGGTTGAGTTTATATTTAAGCACTGTTCTTCGACATAGTTACAGTCAAATTGTAAAATGTATCTGTCTCTGACAAGGCGTCATGATATTGATTTCTTGTAAGTAAAACTGCACTGCAATCTTTTTTCCTCCCAGAACATGCCCACTTTGATGACTCTGCTTCATCGCATAGTGACTCACATGCACGAATGTTCAAAGTCTCTTTTCATTATGCTTTATCATAGTCATGTTTATTACTTTTTCCGTCTTCACGTCAATCTTCCATGTCTGCCAACAGTGCAGATTATATAATGTGGTGATAAATACGTCGTGTTATGGAAGATTTTAGGATTTTGCGAGACGCGAAATACGCAATTTTTGGCATTGTTTTGCATTTATTGAATCAGAATTATAACATTTACACTTTTGTGAGATTTATTCCACTTTGATTCCAAACGTGATGCTCCAATATATATGATTCCTCTTTGATCACCCTAGAAACAATGAGGTCAAGATTACTCGTCTGCAATATGCGTTTCTTGGGACATTTAATGCTTGCAAGCATGGTAATTTAGTACATTGTGGCTCTAATGCCTAAAATGGGCATAGCCCAAACATGGTTGGTTTCTGTGCAGATTCTGTATACAATGCCATTTAATAAATGTTGATAAACATAATTTGTATCCTTGTTGCAATTTTCATACTTTATGGCACTAAAGCGGTGATTGCACGTGATCTTTCAGTCAAAGGGACCTAATCTGTGTGCGTATTATTGGCAGGTCCTTTAGAAATGTCAAGCCTAATCAACACTTTTTATGATACCAGAGCATTTAAAGCAATGTTAATCAATGGCATTTGGGCCTTAAATGTCCTTATTAAGGCGACTTATGAGCAAAGTATTAGCATGGTTTCTATGTTGTACAGGTTTCATAAATAATTTCGCCCTCGTGCATGTTTGCAGGGTCACTCACATGGCCAGAACCAAGGATTTGGTCCGAGATTCCTCAATGCTAATCTAACAGTGAATCTTGTACGGAGTGTCCTGGCTTATTGGGATGTGCAGTAGAGCAGAGACAAGTCCAATAAATTCTCAAGCATATTAAAGTCAACGCCATAAAACAGTTCTTAGTTCCAACATGCAAAAACCAAATTATACACGTTCTATAGTTATACCTGGACAACTGAAGAAACAGGACACAATGGCCAGGCTTCACACTAAAGATCACTCTTTTTCCGCCGTTGCAGAGAACATGAAAAATCGAAAGGAGTAAAATGTAATAATGGAACTGAAATCCCAGTGGAAATTACAGGAATAATTATGCATAGCCTAAATCAAAATATTATTTCGCCCTGAAAATATTAATATGGTAAGGTATAAAGTCTGCGCGACAGCTGCGAGAAGTTGGTGTGTTGATCATCCTCAAGTTCTTACAAGGTGGTAAACAAGAGCTGGAAAGTGATGAAGACTGGTAGTGCGTCTCTGCCTTCAACTGCTCTAGATTATTGTATTTTCAAGCGCTATTTCAGATGCACCGCTACTCTGGCATGCCGTGGTTTTTCCAGCAGATCTACACAAAAGGGACCAACCATTGAAGCACAAACACACTCTTGAAGCTATGAACAACATATTTTTTATTATTCAAAAATATCATTTTAGATGTCAATAATTCGGACTAGCCTGTATGGATACTTGATATAAAGAGTTGCATATTTGATATGAATAATTAATTTTTAATATCCAGAATTGGCGTTTTTGTGCAAGTCTGTCTCTAATTTCCATATATGTTTCAGGTATTTTATTTCATTTCACAGGCCCCCCCCCCAAGTAATGACTCTGTCTTGAGCAATATGTTTCCTCTGTTTGATCATAAAACTATGTAGTTTCAAATATGTTGAGACAAATTGCTGTTTAAAGACGAGCCGCCAAAACCTTTCATAGAGATTGATATTTTACATGAAACAACCAGGTTAATACTGACATTTCTATTCTTACATATTCTCCCATTGAAATTGACATTTTATGATTTCATTTAAAGCCATAATTTTTTCTAGCAATCAGACAGATCTAACAGAGTGAGATTTTCATCAGTTAATGTTAGAACTACAGAATTTTCTTGGGGAGTGTGTATACTCAAATGAACTGACTGGAGGTTCTCGGATTACAATTACAGTGAGTAATACGAGTTGATCATTGGTGTCTTTACCACACTTATCTAGCTTGTGAGTAAAAAGTACCCGTAAGTGCGTTGAATATAATAAGAAAAAAGACACGAGCTACTTTTTTTAGGCAAAACTTTGAAAAAAGACTAGGGAGAAACAGGTTCTTTACTTATTATCAAAATTTAATATTATACGTTATGGAGGCAAAACGTTTGTTCATGCAAGCAGCAGATAGCCTGCAAACTGTGGCTCTACCTGATATATAAAATTTGCTTCTTTGCCACATCATAAGCCCGCTACGTGCAATGCCGTGGTTTAATCAAATTTGTCAGTTTTGCCCATTTTCCTCCTTTCGAAGGTATTTCAGGATGGATATGGGTTTTGGCATTTTATTCAAAAGTTGTTTCCCTAACACATATTTGATGCAACTAAATACTGTACACTTCCACAGTTCAAAGCTAGAGACAGTCCACTTTTAAGAACTTTAACGGGAGGGGGGGTCGTCTTGAAATATTTTCTAGCTCGTACCGACATAAATGAATGAATTTCACCACAGAACGCTTGTATGACTAGCTATTTAGTGAACATGGCATTGACTTTTCAAGGCCACATTCCTCATGAATTGGATTTAAATGAGGTGATATTGTATAATAATGTATTTTTGTTACATTTTAAACTTATAACATTGTGCTGAATGATATTATTACAACTTGCAAAGTAGTAACTCATATGTTACTGCAACTTGTTACCAACTGCAGCAAAATGAAAAATTCTCGTCAAATTGAGCCCATCATTATAACAACATATCTGCTTTTACAACTTCCAGCAACATTTTACAAATTGCTGCTTACCAACATGACACAAAGCAGATTGTTCTGCTACATTTTTAGGCGAGAACTTGGTTGGGTATCCTTGATCCTGAGTATTTTTTAATTCCGCTTTTTATATAAGCACCACACAGTAATAAATTCAGAACGATTAATAAAATATAACGGAAACGATCCTTGTGCTAGATTTTATAGAATGGCCAAATGCAAATATTGGTACCCGTTATTTTTGTTTTGCATGGCAATATTCTTATTTAAAATTGATAAATATATGATAACCTAGATTTTTACATAGCAGGGTTATAAATGGGAGAATGAGAATCCAAAGTGTAAATAAATGTTGTAGACTTTGTTGTTTTCTATTCATAATTGGTGTTTTGTATTCATGACTGTTACTACGAACACACGTTCCACCTGTATCTAGTCCCTACAGTGTACGTGGGCGTTTATATGACTGCTGTTCACCAGAATCTGTGGTACCAAACCAAGTTCCACTGACTACTTGCAATAATTGTGATATTAGGCCGCAATCGGCGAACTTTGGTGGCAGTCAGCGATTGCTAAAGCACCTAGACAAAAAGAGAAGGTTTTTGGTGGCACACTTTCCCTTGTTTGTACTGCCCTTTAAATATAATCCATTTATCTGACTGACCTGACATTCGTTAATGTTTTGTACACTTCCTGATGACCTTTTGGTTGTCCTTATCTGTTATGTGTTAACATGGAAATGACTCTCAGGCAACATGTTGAGTTCCGGACAACGATGTCCTCCCTTTATGTACTGATGGCACTGTATACATAATCCAACTAAAGCCATACCTGTACCATTGCGGAAGTGGTATGGAAATATAAATTATTCCCTGTCCAGTAGCATTGCCAATGAATGAGAGAGAGAGAGAGAGAGAGAGAGAGAGAGAGAGAAGAAATACAACACGTCGTGCACAGTTTTCACGCTAAGTGTTCTATTTTTACCACTTAACGGTTAACTATCGCTGCTAGGGAAATATGGTGCTATTATAGCCTTAATATCCCCCGTGGAATGTTCGATGATGAACATCGGTGATACATGAGTAAAGTGTAAGTGACAAGTGAGTGACTTCTTGAAGTACAACTTAATACACAGCCCCACCTTGCAATTTCATACATAAGCGCCAAAAGTAAGGAAACAGCCCTTTTTGTTAGATTCAAAGACTTCTGGCTTTATTATGTTCACTGATGCATCGTCACAGAGTGGCATAATTTGGCAGTGTTATATAAATATATATATGTGTGTGTGTGTTTGTGTGTGTGTGTGTGTGTGTAAAGCTGTGCAAAAGATATTAGTGTTAGCAAAGTGCTAAAACGGAAGCTGACGTGCAGTAAACATGTCTCGAATTAAACACAGGCAGTCGTGTTGTACAGGTTTATATTAAGTCCCCACCTGGAGGTCAATGGTATCTCTGTTCCCGCAGGACAAATGTCCCAAAGCGTAAAATTGACTTTCGTTTGGTATGTAATTTACATCTTATTCCAGACACAACCCCACACCACGTTTGGTATTTCTAAATGTCACAGTATTGGGAAAATGTCCCAAACAAGCGTTTTCAATGACGACGACAAAAGTCAAGTTGGCCTCAATTTGCTATCCTACACACCGCTATTCCAAGAAGAATCAACGTGCCAAGTTTCGCATCTGTAACTATGAC
The DNA here is from genome assembly GCA_964020975.1 of Hermodice carunculata. Classification (NCBI taxonomy): domain Eukaryota; kingdom Metazoa; phylum Annelida; class Polychaeta; order Eunicida; family Amphinomidae; genus Hermodice; species Hermodice carunculata. The sequence goes on from OZ026619.1 coordinate 47,371,543, forward strand.
GATATAGAAAATATGGCTAGTCAGAACATTTTCTATGATAGAGTCAAAGGTTGAGGTGGCTTGGTTTTAGTATATCACACAGTGCTATTGCAAGAAGTATTCAGACAGTAACTTTGATATACCTTTTTCTTACTTCTAACATTACAGGACACATGACCGACACGATCATTTGCAGACAAACCGCCAGATCGACAGGGTGAAACCCTTTCGTTCCCTCTTCTTTTGGTCATAAGAGGAGATCATAAAACAAAGGTCTCTCATAACAATCTTTTAAAGGAGGCACACCAGGTAACTGTTGCTACTCTGCTTTATATCATTGTGCTCGTCACCCTGTGATGGCCGTTTAAAAATTCAATATGTACTGGTAATGTGGGAGCATATATCATGATTTTAAGTCCCGTGGGATTTTGATGAAGATTTTATGCCACCTATGCAGAAATGTTATTTATACCCTAAAGAACATAAAAAAAACCGTGCTGGCATTTTGCCAACCTGTTAGATTCAATATGGCTGCCATTTCCAAAATGGCCGCCAAACTCCAAACATAATATTTTATGTTACATAATGCGTCCGAAATGTTCGATTTGATAGATCTAAGAATCAAGTTTTAACCTGTTGTCATCCAGGAACAATATTTAGGCCTTTTACCTTAAACCTGAATATTATTAGACACCAAAATTTAAAATATCTGAAACATTTTATCTATATTTTCCATGTTTCTTAAATGTTTAGCGTTAAAATATTTGATTTAAATTTGGCCTTTATTTTGGTTGTTGCTGGTATTAATGAGGGTATGTATAGCACTGTAGTAATCACAAGTCAAGACAGCCACATTTTCCTCAAAATGGCTGCCCCACCGCCACTCCACCCCCACCCCCCACAAGCCACTATGTCATTTTACATAAAGAACCAATATGCTCCAACTAACATTATCTAAGAGTTATATATCATATTCCAACCATGTAACAACATTGTGTCATGATCTTCAATCTTGAAACTTAACACTAGCTGTTACCAACCAAATTTCAAGATAGCTGATATGCTAAAAAATGCATGCATATAATCTATGAATCAAAACTTGTTGATATGTAACTATATCTCTCATTACCTTTTTAGTCTAGATCAATACTTTTTCTTCATCAGATCCAAGATCATCAGTTCAAATCATTGTTCCCTATTATCACTTACCCGTTGTTTGAATGTATTTTGAAGGTCTGTATGGTAGTATTGGTGTGCTGACAGAATGATTTCCTGTATAGTAGCTAAAGTGCTGGTCCAGGACTAATGCATGGTGCTGGCATGCTGATGGGTGGATCTGCATGAGCTAACTGCTTGGAGAAATAGCGACCCAAGTGCTTTTAGATTACTTGCTGAGTCTTCATTTATATTGAAAGACTGAACACATTCTTGCCATAATCCAAGCACATTTATTTACAAAGCCTTTTTTGCACAATGACTGTAGCAAGGTTCTAGATATTCTTGATTAATCCCATTAATTCTGGGGTTTAATCCTCTAATTGCCCTAAAAGTGGCCAACTATATAGAAAGGCATCTTCTTTCATGTCCTCAATTAACTTTTTTCCACAGAAAACATTTTGAATAACAATTATAGATGAGAGCTAAAGAGAGATAACATGCCCCATGAATTTACTGCTTTTCAAGGCATGGAATAGGTGTTTAGTGCCCACCTCATATAAAAAAAATACCGTTCAGATAAGGATTACCCTCGGCGCCCACAACGTTTTTTCCAAAAATTTGATGAAGCTGTGTTGAATCTTTCTTGAGATATTATGGTAATATTGTCCACTTCTCTCTCTCTCTCTCTCTCTCTCTCTCTCTCTCTCTCTCTCTCTCTCTCTCTCTCTCTCTCTCTCTCTCTCTCTCTCTCTCTCTCTCTCTCTCTCTCTCTCTCTCTCTCTCTCTCTCTCTCTCTCTCTCTCTCTCTCTCTCTCTCTCCTCTCTCTCTCTCTCTCTCTCTCTCAATATGTTAAAAGACTCTACATGGACCAATACTCTGAAACCTGTACTATTCCAAATTGCTTTGTTTGTAATGAGGATTCATGATTTAAAAGTATATTTGTATGTAGTTATGTTTTCTTTGTCTCAGTCAGTTCAACTGTCCTAACACACATGTGGTGCTTTGTTCTGAAGCAAGGTGTTAACTTACCAAGTAAATTTATTTAGGTGGCCCATGGGAGAGCAGATGTTTTCATCCTTAGCTGGGTCATCCTGACTATCTGTTCTCTGTGGTAATAATGTACTCTAATTTCTCCTATTTTTTGTTTTGCATTTGTTCATATATATATTTCTGTCATTATTACCTAACAATTGAAATGTATTGAATTTATTGTTGAATAAAAAAATCTGAATCTGAATCTGAATCTGAATCATGATCAGAGAGCGTCAAATAAATACTTCAAAAGTTTTATAACAAGTTTAAAAATAATGACAGGAAGCTGGTTTTCAATAGGAACATAGTCCTTTATAATGTGCATCGCTAATGAAATTTGTTTCTTTTTCATAATTTTTATATTGACAACAGAAAATTATAATGTTCATAAATACACTGGTTTTGTTTATCTTAATCTGCCTTGATTCATTTCACGCTCCCGGTCAATGATTAAAAATTCAACCATAGAACTAAACATACATTAATTTTCTTCTCTCCGCAAACCTATCACAATCATTTTTTTCTGCGAATATTTAATTTATCATTACTTTTAGCAATCTCTGATGAAAATACGATGAAGCTGCGATAGATCTTTGTTGAGATATTATGGTAACATTGTCTCCTTGTGCGCCACTCAGACGGCCTTGAAATAAATAATTTAAAGTTTCATACAAAGTTTATAAATAACAAGAGGATGCTAGATTTTAATAGGAACCTGGTCCATTAGAAGATGCATCTCTGACAAAAAATTGGTAAAGGTGCGATCAAAATTGTTTGAGATATCGCGGTAGCATCGTCAGGGTTGACGCCACTCAGACGGCTTCAAATAAATACTTTAAAAGCTTCATAAAAAGTTATGAAATAATCAGAGGAAGTCAGTTTTCGATAGGAACCTGGTCCATCATAAGGTTCTTCTGTGACAAATGTTTAGTAAAGCTATGGTTAATATGTTTGGAGATAATATGGTAACATCGTCCCCTTGTGCGCCATTCAGACAGCCTTGAAATAAATTCTTAAAAAGTTTAAAAATAATAAAAGGATGCTAGTTTTCAATAGCAAACTGGTCCATTACAAGTTGCATCTCCGATAAAATTTGGTACAACTATGGTGAACATTTTTTGAAATATCAAGGTAACATTGACAAGACGGATGAACCGATGGACCGACGATGTAGGGGATGACAATACCCTCCAGCACTTTATGTGCCGAATGTAAAAACATACCAACTCTATTAGCCTATTCGCAGCCAGAGTGGGTTAAACACCCAGGTAACCACCAGAAAAATATCAAATCTGGGCAGTATCTAACAGAATGGAAACTTTTGTAGTCAGAATTTATGTGTTTAGAAAATGAGATTTACTAAATTTGGTCGTAAGGTTCCCCCCCCCCCCACCTTCAGCCCAGTACATTCATCCCACCTTATAATATTGCAATGTGCACCTCAGCTTATCCTACAAGCTGGTCATTGCCATGTACAGCATATGTAGAACAGTTCACATATCACTTGTGTACTACAGTTTGATCTTGTTGACCTTCTTGCCTGTGGCTTACCTGGCATAAAAGGTAGATTTTGGATGAAATACCAAAAGTAGATCTAACATATTGATGACCCTGGAATTATGATGAACTGCTTTCCTCTTCATCATCCAAATGAACAAGCCAACTGCTAAAATAAAGTCATTTATCTCGGTTCGGTTTACATTCTTGTGATCCAATTATTTGATACTTTTAAGACAAATATGAGCCTAAATTGACTAAGATTCAATTTGAAGATACAAATCCAACTTTATAGCCGGAAGTTATGAAAATAAATGCCCAAATAAAGTGCTTTCTACTGCAAGGGCCTTTAAGGGACCTGTAATTGGACAAAAATTAGAAATTTGGCAGCCATTTTGAAAAATGATGGCCATTTTGAATCTAACAGGTTGGCAAAGTGCCAACATGTTTTTTGTTGTTATTTCAAATGTATTTAACATTTCTGAGTAGGTTTTATAAAATCTTCATCAAAAGCCCACGGGACTTCGTATGCCCCCACACTATGGTGCAAAACACCTGGTTGTGTGAACTTATAGGTCCATAACATCAGGAAAGACTCTTCAAGGAGCAATTCAGAGCCATATTCAAAATGATAATAGTTTAATCAATTATTTAAAATCATCATTCTCCGGGCTAAATATTTGCTATCTTTTGAAATTTCAAGTACACGACCCGCACACAAAGAAATAAGGCAGTAGGTATCCCTGTATTTCTTTCTGTATCAGAAACAAAGGGTCAAAATTGAAGACGGGTGGAACTGTGCCTATAAACTACCTTAAAGATAGTGAAACTGGTGTTCAAAGTTATAAGTGCGATGAAAATCCGGAAAAAAATGGTATAGTTGGTAGAAACAAGATACTTAACTTTTGGTGTAAAATAGCTGTAGATGTTAATGAAACTGGGACAGTTGAAGCGTGGTGTTGGTACTAATGCAAACCGTACATGAACCATACTATTCCAATAATGTAATAATACCTATAATATTACAGAACCTATGGGTATTTGAATTTATCTTTCATTTAAAACAAAAAACTAGAAAAGAAGATTCATTGAAAGCAAATCTATCTGTGTGCCTTCAAAAGGTGTAAATATTAGATGCTACTACTTTGGGTACTTTGCTAGCTTATGGCTAGATGAAAATTTCCAAATCAACATGACATTGACATTTGACCTTTAGAGGTCACATGTAAATTACAAACATGTGCAATCTTCCAAGATCTTTAATTTGAGCCCAACTGAACATGATTAAAATTGGATGGAAATTGATTAAGTGATGGCTATATGAAAAGTTAAAAGGTCCAAATTACTTTGACCTTTGTCCGACAGAGGCTACATGTATATTTAAAAAACATGCACTATTACAATATTTACAATTTGGATCCATTATAGTTAAAAGTGAAAAAACATTGACAGAGCTATGGCTGGATGAAAATGACTTGGACTTTTGACCTTTAGAGGTCACATGTTAATTACAATATTGAAGATGGGCAGTGTTACAATATCTACAATTTGAGCCCAACATGATCAAAATGGCATGATGATTGACCAAATTACGGCTGAGGAAAATTTTAAATGCTAAAATGACGTTGACCTTTTACCTTTAGAGGTCACATATCAATTAGAAAAAATGTGCAGTGTTAGAAACATATTAATTGAAGCTGGATTGGTTTCATACATCGACAATATTTTTGAGATATTCAAGATTTAAAATGGCCTTGATTTGTATACTTTTCAAAACCCCTTTACGAAAAATCAATACTTCATGTATGAAAGTATAATCATGTCATGTTAAGAGTTTCTACGTGTAGTACTTTTCAAATGAAATGTCGGACAAATTTGGAAGAAAGAAAGAAATAAAAGAAGAAAGAAAGAAAGAAGGAAAGAAAGAAAGAAAGAAAGAAAAAAGAAAGAAAGAAAAGAGAGAAAGAAAGGAAAAAAGCTTCAAGCTTTTATAATGGTGTACCTTACCCAGTGCCATATTTCAGTCTCTATGTATTCAATGTTTCCCCCTCTGACCTTTACTTCCCATTTCAAAGTAAGTGGCTCATGCGTGCTTTTATTAATGCAAACTACCTTAGTTGATGCTGTTTATGTACCAGAACATCGAGGGGATCATTTTTTGTTGTTTATTGATGCAATCCTCCTTTCTCAAGAAAATTACGATACAGTAGGGATGTGGATTTTGACATATTTTGTACTGATGACAGCTGCAGATCATTAATCTATGAGAAGGATTTCCAACTATGAAATTACTTAACAAAATCTGATGTATTTCAACCTATATTGCTCCAATATTTTGATGAAGATTTCACTGCTGAATTTCTCTGCTTACGGCTCATATCGAGACCAGTCGAGTGTGTATTAAAAGCATGGGAAAGGGCATAACGGTAAAAACTTACCATGATTTAACATAACAAGGCATGTTTTAGCTGTTAAAGTAGTAATTTAGTAAGGCGTAATAGAATGTCTCATTCATTATTCATTCAGATATAGGGCAATGTCCTTACATTCGTCCATGTCTAAAGGTGTTTACAAGCAACTGTATAATTGTTTTGAATCCAACCTTTTTTATTTTATGCCAGGCAATTATCTTGCAAATAGACCTCAGTTTGTGAAAGATAATGAAGTTCTTTCCAAACATCTAACTTGTACCGGCTTTCTGCGGGTGTCAATACATGTACTTGGACTGCTCCTCATAACTTACGGTATACAAACGATATGCATCTTACATTATCTGTATTTCACTCGCTTCAAAATGCTGATGACACTGCTCCTGTCAAATCCGTTTGCTCTTTCAATTTTTGCCCTGTGATAGATCCAAATGTCACAAATACAAACATTTTAACAAATCGTGATTGCACGAAAGTGAAAAATCGGTTGGCTACAAGCAAACTTTCACCAAGCATTGCAAGAACTATGTACTATATAATACCATATGATAGTCCCCTTTTCTCACAGAAAATTCATTTTTACTTTAGATCTGAAAATAAATAATGTTTCATGGACTGACGAATATGACTTTTGAGGCTAATTAAAGGAAAAAATTCAGATTGGAGCCCCATATAAATATAGTTGGCAACCAACGGTCTAAATGGGGTTGGCTTTTTTCAAAAAAACAAAAACAAAAACGAAAACACTTTATCCCAATAAACGCTATGAGACTTATGTGTGTGAATAGGAGAAATGTCTGCCACATTTCAAGTACTCTCTCCTCACCTGCGGCAATTCATGTGGCAGCCTTTTCCATTTTAAAAAAGGCCATTTGTTATATAACTTATCTACAATTAAAAGATATTAATATTTTTTACAGTCGAAAATTGCCATGGTTAAGAGCATTCCAATTTATATGAGATTCACAAAAAGGATAACTAAAACATTTTCTAAATATGTTTTCATAACATCATTATCCCATACTTGGTTTACCTGTGGTCCAAATAATGCATGCCTTCCAGTACAATCATGTTCACCACATCACATTGCGAGGTATGAAATTTATATACCAAATCGCAGTTGAAACTTTCACCACAAGCAACACACCAAAGTAAACATGAACCATATACAATACTGTATTTGTCGTAAACTTATTGATACATTCTGCAACCCAAGTACATTGCAAATAACCGTACTTCGTTCATCATATAATTATCCTGTTGGCAAAATCCAATTCATAATAAATATATTCACCTGCCAAATATGTCAGCACAAATTGGCTTGTTCTTAACACAACGAATTGCTCTTCTCAAATTCGTTAACAGCCAAACTTCTCTTCAATATAATGGACATTACTTAGCTTCTTAAATGCTACCTACTAATAATCATCTATAAACACAATCATCAGAGACACCATGGATAGGTTCAGCATAAAGCATGGATTGTGTTTCGAAAAAACACATATAACCTTAAGGAGGGACGCCCTTACTCCGCTTACAGGGGAGGCCTGACACAAACACATCCACAGCTTGTAGGCCACCATGGAGGAGTTTATTCCTCCATAATAAGACATGGTATCTCCCGAGTAAAGTGCCCAGAGGTTCCCCCAGTACAGCTGGAAGCCCACCACAGATAAGTCACTAAGTTCAGCCCCCTTCCACAAAACAATACCATTGTTGCTTATGGAGAGTAAAGAGTTCGGACTACGTAATAGGGTAATGGCTACTAGGAAGTGGTTTTGGACGAAAAGACACCTAAGTTCAGCCCCCTTCCACAAAACAATACCATTGTTGCAGAAGTGACGTGTCTCAGTCCTATATTTGTAGGTTACAGCTAGTCCTTGATGGTGACCTTATCCAAAAGGTGCCAACTGAGCAACCCTGTTAGGCACAAGGAAGCCACTACGTCAGTGCTGCCACTTTGAGCTTATGAACAATATGCTGAGCACACTACTCTGATAATCTGGAGGCTTGAGGCATACTGAATCAGCCTGAGAGGCTTCAAGTCTACACACATCTTGATGTGGAGCTTGCTTTCCTGTGGGAAGCTGGCTACCCCCAAAGAACATCTGGGAGGCTTTCCACTGGTGCATATATTTAGTGCATCCACACCATATTACCAAGCAATCTACATATGCGGGAATCCATAGTTCGCCACCATCAGAGTCTATAAAGAAACTACATAGAACAGTGTGCACATACTTTCACTTGATATGTTTCAACTATCTCTTGATCTCTTGCTACAATCAAGTGGTGGGTGGGTGGGAACTTTAATCACAACCTTAAACTGCAAGATTGAAAAGTGCTGGAACTTTTACTGCAGCTGCCTCAACTCAGGCTTCACTAGAAATGAGCAAGCAACCCTTTCAAATTTTTGAGCTGGCATGGGTCATATGACCAGTGGCTGGCCTGGTCCCATCCAGCCACACACCTGTGTGTCCAGGGCCACTTGACGCTATATTTTGTCTGTCACCATAATAAATGCCTAGTCAACACAATTTAGATATTGGTCTCAGGAGCTCATTTGTGGCATTTTTCACCTTGACAACTCTAATTAACCCTGCTGTCCCTGCCAGGAAGGAATTCAATGATCCTATCAAGGGAGCTTTGATTCTAGTGACTAATTGTACTTGATATCTGGTTAATATTTTCATTGCATTCTCTTGACATAAATACAAAAGACTTTCATTCTTTTCTGACTTGCCCTATAATTCTACTATTATCATCCAAAGATTATTAGAAAGTTTGGCCACAATAATTTACAGTTTTTAGACTTGACTGTTTTGCCACTTAACTTTATCTTTTGGCATCTTTCTGTTTTAATAATCACTATCAGACATTTTAGGCTTACATGTTTTCTGTTAGGTAAACCCCCAGGGGCTACAGGTAGCAAGAAGCGGCCTACGACAGTTGCATAATTGCCTAATTGTACTTAAAATCCTGTTAAGAAAAATTGTTTTGATAGCATTTTTTTGCCATAAAAGCTAATGACTTCCATTCTTTTCTGATATGCCGAAATGCACACTTACTCAGTATTAAAAAATTACTCAAAATTGACAGTATTTTCTCAAGTGTCACAAACCTGACACATTAAGTTGACACATTGACTCAGGGTTGGCAGTTAAATAGAGCTTAATTGTTTGAGGAGTAGGTGTCATCATGGAGTTTGTTTTACATCTCTGGTGCAGGATGTACATTGTTACAGTCCTTGTTAGGATTTCCCTTGGTTTGTACAGGTGGTCTAGCTGCAACTGTTTATTTTACATTCACTGGGACTGAATATAATGCCCCAGCTTGTTTCCACTTCAGTTAAACATTGACAGATGGTTTAATTAGGATAAGCTGTCCAGCTAGAAAGGGTACATATTGGTTCAGGTGTAAGTAAAATTGTTCTTATCTGAACCTTTACTATGAAAATTTGGTAATTATGGGTTGTTTGACAGGTGTTCTTCTTTGATATGAAGCTCTGCATTTATAAGCAAAACTTCACATATTTAGCTAATTCATCAATTGCCACGTTCATATTTATTCATTATTATGTGGGTTGTCTTAGCTGAATATTTAGCTTAGACAAGGAGCCGCTACTCAGAGAGACATGTATGGGTAAAAAGCTCCGAAACATGTTGAGTAGTTATCCGCTGAAGACCCTTTAATTTATTTGGGCTAATACAGCCTATGTCAAAATTTTACAGAGGAACGTATGCAATATGGACAATAGAACTTCTATGTATATAAGTTAGACAGGGACAGGTTACCTTATGGAGAGTAAAGAGTTCGGACTACGTAATAGGGTAATGGCTACTAGGAAGTGGTTTTGGACGAAAAGACACCTAAGTTCAGCCCCCTTCCACAAAACAATACCATTGTTGCAGAAGTGACGTGTCTCAGTCCTATATTTGTAGGTTACAGCTAGTCCTTGATGGTGACCTTATCCAAAAGGTGCCAACTGAGCAACCCTGTTAGGCGCAAGGAAGCCACTACGTCAGTGCTGCCACTTTGAGCTTATGAACAATATGCTGAGCACACTACTCTGATAATCTGGAGGCTTGAGGCATACTGAATCAGCCTGAGAGGCTTCAAGTCTACACACATCTTGATGTGGAGCTTGCTTTCCTGTGGGAAGCTGGCTACCCCCAAAGAACATCTGGGAGGCTTTCCACTGGTGCATATATTTAGTGCATCCACACCATATTACCAAGCAATCTACATATGCGGGAATCCATAGTTCGCCACCATCAGAGTCTATAAAGAAACTACATAGAACAGTGTGCACATACTTTCACTTGATATGTTTCAACTATCTCTTGATCTCTTGCTACAATCAAGTGGTGGGTGGGTGGGAACTTTAATCACAACCTTAAACTGCAAGATTGAAAAGTGCTGGAACTTTTACTGCAGCTGCCTCAACTCAGGCTTCACTAGAAATGAGCAAGCAACCCTTTCAAATTTTTGAGCTGGCATGGGTCATATGACCAGTGGCTGGCCTGGTCCCATCCAGCCACACACCTGTGTGTCCAGGGCCACTTGACGCTATATTTTGTCTGTCACCATAATAAATGCCTAGTCAACACAATTTAGATATTGGTCTCAGGAGCTCATTTGTGGCATTTTTCACCTTGACAACTCTAATTAACCCTGCTGTCCCTGCCAGGAAGGAATTCAATGATCCTATCAAGGGAGCTTTGATTCTAGTGACTAATTGTACTTGATATCTGGTTAATATTTTCATTGCATTCTCTTGACATAAATACAAAAGACTTTCATTCTTTTCTGACTTGCCCTATAATTCTACTATTATCATCCAAAGATTATTAGAAAGTTTGGCCACAATAATTTACAGTTTTTAGACTTGACTGTTTTGCCACTTAACTTTATCTTTTGGCATCTTTCTGTTTTAATAATCACTATCAGACATTTTAGGCTTACATGTTTTCTGTTAGGTAAACCCCCAGGGGCTACAGGTAGCAAGAAGCGGCCTACGACAGTTGCATAATTGCCTAATTGTACTTAAAATCCTGTTAAGAAAAATTGTTTTGATAGCATTTTTTTGCCATAAAAGCTAATGACTTCCATTCTTTTCTGATATGCCGAAATGCACACTTACTCAGTATTAAAAAATTACTCAAAATTGACAGTATTTTCTCAAGTGTCACAAACCTGACACATTAAGTTGACACATTGACTCAGGGTTGGCAGTTAAATAGAGCTTAATTGTTTGAGGAGTAGGTGTCATCATGGAGTTTGTTTTACATCTCTGGTGCAGGATGTACATTGTTACAGTCCTTGTTAGGATTTCCCTTGGTTTGTACAGGTGGTCTAGCTGCAACTGTTTATTTTACATTCACTGGGACTGAATATAATGCCCCAGCTTGTTTCCACTTCAGTTAAACATTGACAGATGGTTTAATTAGGATAAGCTGTCCAGCTAGAAAGGGTACATATTGGTTCAGGGGTAAGTCAAATTGTTCTTATCTGAACCTTTACTATGAAAATTTGGTAATTATGGGTTGTTTGACAGGTGTTCTTCTTTGATATGAAGCTCTGCATTTATAAGCAAAACTTCAAATATTTAGCTAATTCATCAATTGCCATGTTCATATTTATTCATTATTATGTGGGTTGTCTTTGCTGAATATTTAGCTTAGACAAGGAGCCGCTACTCAGAGAGACATGTATGGGTAAAAGGCTCCGAAACATGTTGAGTAGTTATCCGCTGAAGACCCTTTAATTTATTTGGGCTAATACAGCCTATGTCAAAATTTTACAGAGGAACGTATGCAATATGGACAATAGAACTTCTATGTATATAAGTTAGACAGGGACAGGTTAGCTTATGGAGAGTAAAGAGTTCGGACTACGTAATAGGGTAATGGCTACTAGGAAGTGGTTTTGGACGAAAAGACACAAATACAAAGGTCATTGATAAACAATAAGGGATAATCTTCTTTATATGACCTGGAGGGTCGTTTATCCTTTTGGAAGGACTATGAAGTGTGACTAGATAGTCTTTAGTCCACCTCTTAGAATAGGCCTGAGAGGTACAAAACCTGTCGCCATCTTTCCCTGCAATACTAGTCAGCAGAGTTGGTTTCCCCACACGCAAGCCAATATTTTGCTTTAACAGCAATAAAGGGTTAGTTATTAGGGCCTAATAATCCCGAATTGTAATATCATCAGGAATTTGTCTGAGTGGCCGACTGTTCAAAATTTGCTCAACTTGGCAGAACAGTGTTTTTCGTCTGTTAAAGTCTGTTCCTTTAGGAAACTGTTCATAACTTTCTTGATGCTTCTAGTCTGCTTCACTCATACTCCACCCATATGTGAAGCAAGAGGATGATTGAAGTGCTACTCAATTCCAGGTGCAGTAAAGATCTCTGAATATGGTCATTATCCCATGACTTGATGGCATCCCTGGTATCTTACTGAACACCATAGAAAATATGTTGCCGTTTTGAATTTAATGAGTTTTGGCATTCATCTGCGACTAATATATCTAACAAGTGTACTCATAAAGCCGTTAGTCTCAAGCAAGGATGTCATTTCAATGTGTATAGCACAACTCACCCAACACAGGAAAAAATCCATCCATAAATCTTTTCAAATGTCAAGCCTCTATGAGTCTTATACACTCCAAACAGGCCTATTCCTACTTGATGAGAAGGCTCGCAGCTCTGATGTAACTGAGTCTGCAAGCAAGTCTGCCGTCTTAACTTTACCTGTGGGACCATGAACCTTCCTGAATATCAAATATTCATTAAAAACTTTCTTCACAGACCTAGGCCTTTTTGTATGGGCTAGTATCCTGCTTCTCTCAAAGAAAATAATTACCTTTGTCACAACTTTGTGACATTTTTGTAAAATGATCAGATGAATTTACTCTGTGGTGATGTTTGTGTCTTCTTCAAACGACCACCAACTTTCAACAGAGCATTGTGAAAGATAAGATGAAACTTCGTTATGTGACTATTGTGTTTCACTTGGCCTTTGTTTGTCAGCGACTTTATACCACCAGCAAACGTTTCTTACTGGATATTTTTCCAAATTTCGTTTTCTGCTTATTTTATTGCCTGCAGGGAAATATTTTATGCAAGTTCTACATTTTTTTTTTTTGGTGGGGGGGGGGGAGCTTTTGCCAACCCGCTATACATCGACCTTAAATATCATTAGTGATAAAAGAAGCGTTGCGGTTTTAATGTACTTACTTTTTATTGATAAAAGTACCACAGACAGAAAAAAGGTAATAAGATGCTTAGGTAATATCGATAAAATTACCTTAAAAAGTCATCAGCAAGTCGTACGCATAAAACTCAAGTGGAAATTTTTACATTTTAATTACCTTAAATTAGCAGCCTGAAGTCGGGGTGCGTCTTCAAGTTGAGTTTTTCTGCTGAACAAAATGGCGGATATAAAAACCTTGTAGATGCCCCAAAGTTGTGGTGCATCTTCTTACAGAGATGTGTCGTCTAATGGAGAATTAACGGTATTCATGAAAATGTTCATAACTGAGCATACAATGGTCATATGCAAGCGATTGCTTTCAGAGACACAGCCTAATTGAGCCTTGGTTTATTTATACTAACCCAAGTGTTCACTCAATCCTGGTTTGAAGGATACATGTACACAGTCATAGGTAGGTCAGGGCCAACCAATAGGCGTAAAAATACGTCCATGCTGCGATGTAGGCCTATGATGTAAATGCAATTGATTTTTATACCTATCCTCGGCTGCTATTCGAGACTGAAGCCTTTAAATAATGATAGTTCCAGTCCAGTCTAAGGCTCTTACAGATATGTTAATTAGGCATAATGTATAAAGAGAAAATGCTTTGTGAAGACCATTAATGAAACCTTTTTGTGATAAGCAATAATAATAATAATAATAATAATAATAATAATAATAATAATAATAATAATAATAATACATTATAAAAACATGTATCAAGGGGAAATGTATACAGAAAAGATAGCTTTGGTTAGGATAAAGTTGATCCGAGAAAATACATTAATAAAAATGCTCCTGCAAATAAACCCTCGAGAGGAAGCTTCACCACCCCTGACTTATTTTTAATATACCTAATTGAAGCAGTCGGAAAGCAGGCAAACCCTATATAAACTCCTCTTTTAAAAATGTTTCACTATATTCAATAGACCAACTGTAATTATATGAGGGTTAATGGGTGGCATTTTGGTAGGCCTACTAGCCACCTGAGACTCATCATCATATAAGTGCTTAGAAAGCCAAGGCTTTTGGTAAGAATGAAATCTATGTCATGCCTCTTCAGGTTTGGCACAGACATACATTTTTAAATACTCCAAAGCAACATTTATATTTTGAAAGATGACACACTCTATAAAACATCAATACACAATGGGACCAGTGCATCCAATTTCGGGTAATTTGCACAAGGCTTCGGAGGGATATTTCAAATTTATATGATAGAAACTACCTAAGTATTGAATCTGAGCACAATTGTAGACCAAACAATTAAAGAAGATTTGGATGTGTCACCTGACCTACCGGTGACCTCCACTACTAGAGAGATTCCCATTTTGGACAAATTATTGCATTTTTTATAACTTTATCTCTTGAAATCATGAAAAGGAAAACGAACAAAATCTAATGCATAATTTGTTGAATATTTTGACAAAAAAAATATGCATTTTCCATATTTGTCCAAAAATGAGAAAGTTGTCCCCAATCATGTTGCGTATCTTAAATATTTTAAACACAGTTCCAGCAACTTTACTTTCAAATCTAGGTGAACACAGAGGTCATTCCTCTAAAGCCGCTTGCTGTAAGTTAATGAGGACAAATGCTAATTAAGCAAAGGAAAAGGCATCAGTACAGTTTTCTAGACGCAACAAGGGTGATTTTGTTTCATAATTGCTTCAATAAAATATATTTAAACCAGCAAGGGGGATTTCAAAGTGACAACAGTGCCATCATATCTCACACGAAAAGAAAACTGCCTTTTTTAGCGACGTCAAATAATGCACCAAACAGTCATATTCCTAATGCTAATAAGAGGCTTTTTGGTAGCCTATAGGCTAATCCTCTCTGCCCTTTCTTTATTATATGCTTTGTCCACTTGCGTCCAGTTTTGATAATATACTGAAGTCATATAATATTAGGGCACGTGAGGATTTTGTGTTTAAAATGAACCAGTATCTATATAGAGTTCTTGTTATATAAGGTCAAGTAAATAATTGTCTATGTTTGTCCCTTTAATAAGGCATTTCAGTGTAAAGTGGTCCTGATATGGGGAGGGTATCATAATTTAAAAAGACCTGACAAAATAGGAAATTAACCAAAGAGATTGGTGACCGAATTGTAAATTTGTCTCATGCATATGTTCAAAAATGTGCAAAAGAAACTTTTTTGAAAAACAAAAACAAAAAAAAACCTTTTCAAAATTCCATAGCAGAAACTTCATGTAGGAACCAGCCTGGGGTTGTATTACTAGTGATGGTTCCTGATGAAGCCACAGTTCCAACGTCACCAATTCCTCCATCCTTACCTGAGCCCGATAGCCTTCCTAAAGCACAATATTCCATTGAAGCAAATGACAGGTTTGTCAACAGGAAACCATTCGTTGCCTCAGATATATTAAACCCTTTATTATCAGGTTGCTTTGTGAACAGTAAACCTGCACATGCAAATCTACCAGAAACCAGTCGTACCTCACTTGAACCCACACATGCAAATTGTTAGACATGATAGCTCGGGGCCCAATGAACACACAAGAAACAAATCTGTAGATATGATGATTTATTCCATGGTAATGCAGCTAGATGGATACTTTGACCTCGATAGACAAACAATGCGTGCCTCTAACATATCACCTCACTACCTTATGGGCACCTTTGAAAGTTGACGGACACATCCCACGTGCCTCTCTAATTGTTCACTTTTGTGTCACATAACTGTAGCTTTTTGCCAAGTAGCTGTTAACCAAGTTGCTGATACCAAAGGAAAATATCACGTCCCAAGCATATTTCCCGGGCAGCAAGTCATCTCAACAGAATAAGCTGCCAGTCAAACACATGCATATATGTACATTGTGGTTGTGTAGAACAAGTATTACTTATCCATCATAAAACAATCCCATGTTATAGGGTGGTCGGCGCCCAGCAAAGCCACAATTTTTTAATGGTGCACCAGTCACCACCAATGTAATATCGCCCAAACAGGCCTTATCGTTGCAGGACACGTCCTTTTAAAGCAAAGGGTGCACTGACCACATATCAAACCCTCTCACTACACTTGATCAAAGCCGGTGTAAAAAAAAACAAAGTTACTCTTACCGGGCAGGGTATTACATGCACACTTACAAAACCATTGACTGAACACATGACTGCACAACCTGCAGCCAGTGTCAACCCATGAAACAACGATACAGTCGGTCAATGAAATGGATCACCATACATATTTCACATATTATGAAATTACAAAATCAATTGCAATATTCTGTACTTTCACAAATGAACCTGAATCCAGGGGTATTTCAACTGCACCTGCGCATCAACATGCACCTGAATCCAGTAGAGCTTCATCTTTCCCATGAACAGCAAGGTGTTGGCCTAGATTGCAAAGGTTACAGACTGCTAAAATATATAAAAGCAAAGCAGAAAAATGTGAAACACGACCTTGCAACATACCCTCTTCATGCGGGCTGCCAGGTGTCATGTAGGTTGAAATGTGTTACAAAGTTTGAGGATGCCCACAGAGAGACTATCAGGCAGCTGTTTGGGGGAAAATATTTTTGGAGCAGCGTCACTGGATGGACAGTTTCATTACTGATTGGAAAATTGCAAGACACAGACATACAACTCTCATCCATCCGAAACGTAGCACATAACATTAATTACCCATGGCAAATGGGAGTAAAGAACAAGAATGCAAGTAAATGTTTATAGCAACACTTGGCCTGAAAACATGTGGCACGATTACTTCATTGAGGCATGGTGGAGAAAACCTCCTACACTACCAAATGTTGATAAAAGCCCATATAGCCCACAACAAGAAGGATGCTTAAGTATTTAAATGGCATATTGACAGATATAACTTGCAAGTGTTATATTATACTCTCGCACATTCCTCCAACAGGTGCTACCTTGATGCAGAGTTATCAGCATTGGATGGATTATAATGGCGATGACCCAAAACCCAAAGTGTCCTATGCTTATTATGTTTGTTTATTTTAAAGTCCAAATATTGGATTTCCAAGACCTATGCAAGATCAATGTGAAGTATGTGAAAACATGAAGCACCATACTAATGGACAAGCAAATTGTAACATTTGTGACAAAGGCAAGACACCGGGACACAGCTCAAGTCATCTGACATCAGTACCAGTCTGACAGAGATGGAACTAAAAGTGCAGCAGCATCAGAACGCAAAAAAGATCATTTGCAGTACACATGCAAAAGGATATATTGCTACCAAACATGAGTATCAAGGAACATTTTTATAAGTAAACTAACTGTATTTTAATGATACATAAATTGGTAACCTATCTGGCACTGCAGACGATTGTATATTTTGGTATGACTCCATTTCAGGAAGGTGCGCTGGAGATGTTCCTTCAACATATATGAAAATAACCCAGATATGTTCAGAGTATGATGAGTTAGTGTTCTGAGAGGACAACGTTAACGCCCAGAACAAAAACTGGACCTTGTTCTCGACAATTGTGAAGCTAAAGAACAAGCAAGATAGGCCAAATGTGGTTCGCTTCACGTATTTTGACAGGAGGCATACGTTTATGAGAAGGGACAGCGTCAATGGAGAAACTGTGAGAAAAACTGAAAAAGCAAGAAAATGTCTGTGACTGGCAAAAAATTGAAGAATGTGTGACAAAGTCTGGAAAATCATGCAAGCCAAATAGCATGGAATTGGACGACTTCTTGTCATTGAAAGATGAACAGTAAGATAAATGTAAGGCCCAGACTAAGATCCCACCTGAAATGCGAGTGGTTCAATTCCAAAAAAGGGGCATCAAAATATATATTGTAAACTTGAGCCAAATGTAAACGAGTTCAAGGTGAAGGACTTCCTGAAAGTGTAGATTGGTAAACATATAAACTGGTCCTGGGACAACTGACCCATTCGAAAAAAAGGCATCACTTCACGAACTGAACAAGGAAAAGAAGGCAAAGATCACAAGTGCACTCATTCGTATGAATCTTGTAGAGAAGCAAAACTTATGAAAGAGTTTACCTGAGTCCACTACAGCGGACATTAGAATTGGACGTGATAGTGATGAGCAGTTACTGTAGAATTCTTAAAGAGCTCAAATTTGAGCCCGACATTTTGTATGCATGTCATTCAATAGGATAATCCAATACAGAACAGTAATTAAACTGTTGAATTACGCAGTGGATTTGAGCCAATGGTGCAGTTGAATGCATGCAAAATCACAAATGATTGTTATCATGGTTATTGTGATGTGATAGTTAACATTGTTCTCTCAGTAAATATATACCAGTCCAATAACAAAATACTGTTTAAAGTGCACCACCTGCATTTCCATATGGAGTCGAATAACATCAAAGGACATTTCTTATTGTTTTTTAATTTAAATTGATTGCTTCTTTGACAATTGCTGTAAGTTAGAAATAAGAATTAATTGGAAACGTCATCAGAACTTAAAATGGGATACTCTCTCCTCTTTGTTAGTACTTGACTTTTTTAAAGAAGGTGGGGGCATCTATTGGGTTTTGGCGAATACATTTTGCAGAGAGTTAAAATGTTTTTACCTAGAAAGTGCCTTTTGGTATTTTTTAAAAAAGAAAATGGCCTTGCGGGAAAAAGCTTTTTATGGACAAAGCATTTGGCTTGAAAGTAGCGAAAAAAAACTTAATCATCTAGGGTCCTGTCTTCCATATAAAGTATCTTGCGTTTTGCTAAATATCTCAAAAGTGTCAAAAATGTGACTTACTAGATATTTCGCTGAAGTATCCGAAATTGTCTTAATTTTAGATAAAAATAAATGTTGATTCATGTTGCAATTACAATTAATTTCTTCAATCGTGCACAAATTTTGAAAGATTAAAAGAACGAATATCTAATGATAATTACAAGTCTTTTCTTTGTCTTAAGACTACATGGTCGAGCTCCACACTGGGCAGTATCAGTCGGCAAAATGTACTGTTAGATTTATTTGTCAATACAGTAACATCTTTAACATTTCCCGTGGGGTCAGACAACGAAGTATTGCCTACTATATATTTCAAATGCTCTCTCACCGGATTTGACTGGAATTAGTCCTGGTCCGTGGATCGCAATTATTATATAGAATAGTTTTGCGTGCACAGACGATATTATATTTGTTACCTGCACCGTTCTGTGTTCAGTTATTAATTCTAAAATGTCAAAACGTTGTTATTACGGCTTCATTTATGATATTAGCTTTTCTGTGATAAGATATTTTAGACAGATACTCATATGAGGTCTCATAACTGTACTATTATGTTTCTTCACCTTCAGAACGAATGTATAGTAATTTATCAAACTGTAATTTGTATATCGTAAGCTACTGTCAGACTAAACTGGCAGCGTTGGTTCGTTGAAAAATGTTTATCACTGAAGCTACACACCTTCAACTAAACGAAAGGTTATTGTTTGTTTATACTTCCAAATTCTATAGAAAGGAACGATTAGCTTGAATAGGAATGGGTTGTGTTTATACACTGGTTTTGGGAGTGAATCATGACACCAAGATAACAGCATCTTGGTATGACTATAACCTCCTCCCCCACGTGAAATCAGCATATTGAATTGTGGTGTAGCAGACATAGTGTTTTGACAGTAGTTAGGACCTACACAGAGACATATCCTGTCAAATGTTTTACTCCATGGTTTTACAAATTTAAAACTATGCAAATGTAACATGTAATGCATGACAGAAACAGCAGGTTTTTGCTTGACCAACTCCAATGGCTCCACAATGGAGCAGCCTAAACTATATTGAAGGTGCCATGTGACACCTAATGCATGCTGTGTTGTAAGTAATTAAATAGGGCCCATGATACTTCCACTACAAGGGCAACAACGCCAAGTAAATTAGCTATACCTAATAGTAGAATGAGAACACACGTAAGTTGTCATGTGGTCAGGATTTCCTTTCTTTTTGTCGGTGCCAATGATGCAATGGGCTTGAAACAGATCACTCAAAGTACATGTTTGACTAATTCAGACGTAGCCTCGTCCAGGATTTCCATACCAGGAGAAAATAAACTCCCAATGACTAGAAGTATATCACGAATGTGTTTAGTTGAATAATTGTACTTTTGTCTGTTCTTGTCTATTGTCAATATAAACGTTTTTATGTGTATCAGTATTTCAGAAATTAGCTATGCTGTTCCGGACACCCATGTGAAATGAAAGCTTTTCGACGGAGACTTTTATATTCTTTCCCCGTCTTGCCTCCCTAAGGGCCTGCGGAAGTTTACAGCACTATATAACACTGCTTTTCTTCCAGCATGTCGATATATAAACGTGCCTTCTTATTTCAGATTTTATGAACTATATATTTCCTCAAAATTTGTATTTGGATTAAGTTATTTAGAAATAGGAAATCTCTCTCACTCTTAAGAAATTGAAATGTAATTGTTTGATTGAAAAACGTTTAATTCTACATGTTTTCGCGGAAAAAGTAGAGCAAGCAACAAACAAGGGAAATATTGATTTCTTGAGAAAGGAAACAGTACACGAGCGTTTACAAGATATTTGAATTGAAATTTAAATATAAATTTCCTTAAATTAGAATAAAGCCCTTTAAAAAAACAAAATATGGTTTCGGAGATGGTTATATTTTTTTATTTAACACAATAAACTCAATCTGACTTTTTATGTATAATTTAAGAATTTTAATTAAAATTTAATAAAATAAATGGCGATACCTAAATTTCATATTTAGGGCCAGAATTAATTTTGCTGATCTGTTAATTTTTGTCGGAACTGACAAACTTTTTCATTAGACGGTAACCATAGACAGAAGTTAAACATTATCCATGAGAGTCATGAAGTGTACCGCGCCCTTAATAATAGAATAATAAAAATAAGATTATAAAAATGTTTCATTAAAATTCCAATTAGAAGACCAAGTATAAAAAATATGAAAAGGTACATGTTCTTCACTACAATTTATTTCATGTTTGAATACAGTAAAATGGTGTACATACAATATGACTCACTAATTTAGAAAGTATGAAAGTGAGACAAAATTATCCTTCACAAAGGCAGTCCTTACAAGGTGAAGTTTCGACACATATTTTTACATTTAAATGGCAGTGCTTAGCCACCGGGTCACACGAGAAATTACAGCAAACATTCTTACATCAATGAATTATCTTTTACCTGGTAAGTATCAATGTTATAATGTATAAATTTGCAAAGCTAGTATTTGCAACAAAAGATAAGCAGACATTTAAATGCGAACAGTAATAGTAACAATAGTTATACTATTGGTTTTAACTAGTATAGACGGTTATTTAGACAGCACATAATCTACTGAGAGGTCAGTCGATACACTACAGTGTTTCACAAACAGAAACAAAGAAATGGTCTTCTGTACGTTAGGTGAAAATATTTTTGCCGTTTGTCTGCTTCTTGAACTACCAGATGCTCAGTGATGCCACGACAGCCACGACGAAGCTGACAAATGTAGCCTTCACAACACCTATAAAACAGAACAAAACTGCTGACGAAATCGTTCGTTAGTATGTTGTGTTTTGCTGTGATGGAGAATTTGACTGATATATAAATGAAGGTTCTTCCAATCAGGAGAACCACACGGTTATAAATGAGTCAAAGCGCTCATTGAAAGTGTAATTTTCGAGATTTTGAAACCTTTGAACATCAAAAAACGGTTTTGTATGGTTGAAGCATGTCACGAATTTCCATATGTAAGTAGCAAGAAAGTATGATCATGTATGCTTTGCAATTGTTTATTTCTATATATGGGTCCATATCTCCATAATAGGAGTGGTCTTCATAGAAACTGAAACAAACACATAACTGTGAGGCGAGGTTGTAATTGAACAGTGGCAGTGCTGCTGCTGCTGCTGCTGCTGCTGCTGCTGCTGCTGCTGCTGCTGCTGCTGCTGCTGCCTTATGAAAACGATGTTTGGAATAGAAATGCAAAGTACCATTTTTGTGAAGTAAAATATCGCTTGAAACTACTGCATACGTATTATCGGCTTCAAGACGTCATACAATCGAACATCATTCCAATTTGAAAAAATGAGTCAATAGCTGTACCCAGCAAAGGAATCTATAGTGACCTGTGCGACCAAGAAAGTTTTTGCTAAGGATGTCGTCCTGTGAGCATTGAGCTGCTACTTCCATTCAAATCTACGATGGAAAATGAGGGTAGCATCAAAGAAAAGGAGTAGCTAAAAAGAAAACCTACCTGCAGTGCCACATTTTTCTTTGAAGATTTTCTTCTGCTGTGCGAGTCCTTGCTTTATGCCAACAGCATCACAGGTAGCAAACACATTCTCCTGACATTTAAGCACTTTTTCAAGTTGCCTGTTGGGAAGAATTATATAATTGCTGAGCTGAATACACAAATCTGTTTGCGTTACGTCTGAATGACGTTTACCTGAGCAGTGTTACGCTAGATATTAGCACCAGGCTGCACTTCATTGTGATGGTATTCGTGTATATAATTTCGAGAAAGTGTCGTGCAAAGCTGGGAACTATTGCTTTCTCTTACCGTTTTTAAAGTGGTTGCGATTCTACATTTCATACGATCTCCGTAACATTAGCATTATAGCTCCAAGTGTCCTTCATTAGGGCCACTTTCAACAAAAATTTTGAATTAAGATGACTCAGTATAGTTAAGAAGTACTAGCCTTAATTCCATTTTCATGTTCGTGATAGGCATTAAGGCATTTGGTATTTACTTGAAGGAATACGGTGTTATGGTAAATTTGCTCTGGAAAAAAATCACACTTCCTCAAAACTAACTTATCATCATTTTCAGTTAAAGGTACTAGTGAGCTTCCATCAAACAGATTGTAAGTGCTGAACGATTGCTCGGAATGGTTAGCAAGTTGCAAGGAATCAAATCCAAAGGGAATAACACATTCTCGTGTCAGAGCACGTCAGGCATATAGTCGCAAATGGTAGCAACAAAGCAAGTCATGTAGTTAAAAAGAAATACTTACACGCAGACAGCCTGACTACTCTTCACACTCGTCAGACAGGTCTGCATTGCTTGCGTTGCCTTAATTAGGTCAGCTGAGTTACATGCTGAAAACATCAATAAATGATCTTTGTCAACATTCAATTACAACAAAACAACAAATTGTCAGATACTTCAATTTTAATCATACCAATTTCTATTGTTTATCTTTACAATGAACATAGAACTGCACTGCACGAAAATTCAGGAAGCTAGATGTGATGTAGGGTCATCCAGACATCCATAGCAAAAATATTCAAGATCATAGTCTCCACTGCCATCGTATACCGGGTATGAATGCTCTCAATCTCTCATTATGTCTGTGTGCCAACAAACACTTACGGTTTTTCTAGGAATTAATTTTTTTCTTTCCTGTTCCTTTTTTCTTTCTTTCATTCTTTCTGTCTTTCTTTCTTTCTTTCCTTTTCTTTCTTTCTTTCTTTCCTTTTCTTTCTTTCTTTCTTTATTTCTTTACAGGCAAATCTGTCCGACATTTCATTTAAAAAGTATTATACGTAGAACCTCCAAACTTGGCATGATTATACTTGCATACCTGAAGCCTTGATTTTTTGTAAAGAGGTTCAAAGGTTTTAAAAATAGTGCAAATTAGGGCCATTTGAAAATTTAAATCTTGAATATCTCCAAAACTGTGATAGGCACAGGTAACCAATTCAACCTTAATTAATATGTTTGTAACAGTGCACATTTTTGTAATTTACATGCAACCTTTGAAGATCAAATGTCAAGGTCATTTGGAGCTTTGAAATTTTCATCTTGCCATAACTCGGTCAATTTTTCTCCAATTTTGATCATGTTGGGCTCAAATTGTAGCTATTGTCAAGCTGCATTTTTTTGTAATTTAGACGTGACCTCTAAAGGCCAAAGGTCATTCGAACCTTTGAAAGTTTCATCCAGCCATAACCCAGCCAACTTCCATCCAAATCTAAACATGTTGGACTCAAATTGTAGGTATTGTAACACTGCACAAATTTGTAAGGAAAACGCAACCTGTAGAGGTCTGAACTCATGGTAATTCGGCCCTTTAAAAGTTTCATCTAGGCATAACGTGGTCAATTTCCATCTGATTTGGTTTGTTTTGGACTTAAATTGTAGGTCTTGTAACAGTGTATATTTTTGTCATTTACATGTGATCTCACCTCAAAGGTCAAAGACCAAGGTCATTTGGACTTTATTTTTCATTTTTCATCCAGCTAAAAGCTTAGTAGAATGTGAAGTACCAAATGACAAAAGTTGTAGCATTTAATATTTACACCTTTTGTAGGCACCCGGACAGATTTGCTTTGAAGTGAATCTTCCTTTCTGATCAAATTTGTGGGGTTCTTAATCATTAGTTGCAAACCTTTAGAGTTTTATTATCATCATCATCATCATCATCATCATAATCATCATCATCATCATCATCATATTATTATTATTATTATTATTATTATTATTATTATTATTATTATTATTATTATTATTATTGAACCCAGACATTGATAACAGTAAATCCTGCTTAACAATGGGAACAGAAGTTTTCATCTTAGGTATTTCTCTCAATTCTCATTTGAATTCCCTCCCATGTGCCGTATTACTGA
The DNA here is from genome assembly GCA_964020975.1 of Hermodice carunculata. Taxonomy (NCBI): domain Eukaryota; kingdom Metazoa; phylum Annelida; class Polychaeta; order Eunicida; family Amphinomidae; genus Hermodice; species Hermodice carunculata. Next base: position 47,396,467 of record OZ026619.1, read on the forward strand.
AGTTTTATAAAATACTTATTTAAAAGACCAATTCATCGCAAGACGGCTATTTGATAGGGAAACTTAAGTCCCAGAGAATGTTCAATTACATATTTTAATACAGTGTATCTAAACCTTCTTTATAAAGTTAAATTGTTTCTGTCAGGAGCAAACATCTTTGTCGCATATTTGTTACACCACCAGAATGTGGAAGCAAAAACACTAAAAAAACCCAGGTAAGAGCTACAAGGCAACTTGTAATAGTTGAAGCAAAATGTAATATCACATTGTGCAATTTGTAAGAACATCTTGCAGAAAGTGTAATAAATCTTGTGAGTTAAAAAATATTATATATAATGTAATGAATTGCGCAGAAATATTCTTCAACGGGATGATAGATTTTGTTGGGCGACCTCCAATAAAATTCTTGCACAGGGACAGTCTCTTTTTTGCAGTACAAATTTGCATTTTATAAAACTAAAGATGAGGAAATAGGCATAACAAGAGGAATGTTGGAAGGGTTTAAGGCCTAACTTTATTAAGTCAGCCCATAAGGCGCACATATTAACGATGGTTTGACGTCGGGAAATCGTCAATCTCGCAGTTTTGACTATCCAAAACATTTCGGGGTTCTTTTTTCCTTTCCACCTCTATTTAAAGTTCCTGACTTACCCCAACATTCCGCACGTGAACTTTAATATACACCCCCACCTCCCGCACTTGAAAGTTGTTACCGCCCACAATCCCTGGAGGCACTATCTGTTACAACCCTTATATTAAACAAAATCATCTCCACAGACGCTCATTAATCAAACCCAGAATCACCAAACACAATCCTCATTTTCGTTCGAAAGTCTGTCAACTCAGACTCAGTATGTCTATTTCAGAGGGTTAGCCAGGGCATAGTAAATTCCATGAGATCTATATCTCTACTATTATTCATCACAATCTTAGATGTAGCCAAAGTCTATCGCATTCTACTTGTATTTCCTTTGATAAATAACCCATATCAAATCATTTTATTTGTTTTGGTTTGTTTTTTCCTGGGGGGGTGTCGGTGGGGGTTTTCTTGTTTTTGTTTGTTTGTTTGTTTTTGTTTTTTTTTTTTCATATATAACCATGAAGAAGTAAACGTTGTTGACCCGCTATCTTATTGATAAACAAGTGACAAAAAGGCGACCAACCAAATTAACACCTGGTTATGAAGTGATCGCATTGCACGTCTTTCAATGAAAACATATAGAAATAAATAAACAGAAGAAAGGAACGAAGGAAGAAATGATGAAAGGAAAAACCCCAAACCTGTCAAAAATGCTGATATTTGTAAGCGAATTGATTTTAATACCAGTATGTTTATTTTCGCACATCGTCCGACTGAAGCTAAAAGTATGTGACTTTACTTAAAAGAAATACAGTTTTTATTCAAGGCTGTTTTCGACTATTGAATTCAAAACTACCATATTTTCTTGGTGATTGTGTTTAATTTAATGACTGAAGCACCTCGTATTATAGTTATTGTGTTTAATACAAAATGTAGTGCCCAATTCACGGGTGTCCTACCCACTCAGATCTGGGCAGTAAATAAAAAGATACTGTATACACAATTACACAAGTCTTTGACATAAAACTAGAAACACGTATATGTTTAAGCTAAAAATGAACTCTATAAGAAGAGTAAGAGAGTTTTCTTTATTTAGACAGTTGTCTTGCTAGCTATAAGGTCTTGAGGTACTGGGCAGTGTCAAAGGTTATTTAGGAAAGAATAATACTATTGTAAACCAAATATCTATGTTTAAAGGCAGGCAGACTGGGTGAATTTGAATGCTCATAGGTAAATCGTTCCACTTGAAGGCACCAAAGATTGAAAAGGACTTGCACATAGCTGTTGTATCAACTTGATCGGTGAAAAACGTTTGGGGCTTGTCTTGTATTGTATGGATGGATGTCTGATAAAATGGAAAATAAGTTTGTCAGATAGACTGATGCTTGACCATGCTTACATTTGTAAACCATGAATAGAGTGTGTAAATTTCTCCTAGGTGTGTGTATAACCAAGGGACGAAAACATCATTAGCACATTTATCTCCTCTGCTGCATTCCAAGACTAAGCCTGCACCTTTTTATACAGTCTATCTAACCATGACTTGTTTCAAGATCTCCAAGCAACATCTGCCTAGTCTGGAATAAGGATTACCATCGGGTTGTATAAGAGGGAAGCTGTTTCTAAATTTATGTACTTTCTGATGCGTCTGAAAATGTTGACCCCTTGAACTCTTGTGCACAGATAATTCTAAAACCAACTTAATTCAGAACCAGTGATATCAACATGTTGTAGCTTGCTAAGAAGATGTTTTGTACGAACAGTATCAAAGGCTTTCTTAAGGTCTAAAAATCCATGTGAGTGGGCCTTCTAATATGTTGCTTAGTAAATACTGTTGAACATCCAAAAGGGTTGTTGCTGTTGAGTGTCCTACTCTGTACTCTGAAGGCAGGCGAAATGCATGTAGAATATCATTATCCGTGATATTATGGTACAATCTTGAATGAACAAGTTTTCCAAATGCTTTCACTACTATAGGCAATATACAAATAGGCATATAGTGGTAAAAAGTAAAGCACTGCTAAAATTTATCAAACCACACACACACACACACACACACACACACACATATATATATATATATATATATATATATATATATATATATATATATATATATATATATATATATATATATATATATAACATGGTTTCACCATACTATTTATTGTTGTTATTTATTTTCAAGTGAAAATGAAATATTCGTTAAAATTTTAATATAATTTGAATTCCAATTATGTTATGCTTCAGTAGTAGAACTATATTCTGATTGAAAGAATTGGATATGAACCATATAGAGACTTATTAGTAATCTTGGTCCTATATAGAGTATGAGTGGTCATCTGTCGTCCATCCACCCTTCCCCCATGGTCGGTCGTCTGTCCACAATTATATTGTCGCCTTCAATTTCAAAACCTCTCATGAAAGTTGGTCAAATCCTTTTAGAACTTGGTTGGGATCTAGCTTGAGTGGGTTTCCAGCAGGTTGATTATAACGATCATGCTCCATTGAGCACTGATGTTGGATATTTTGTGTTTAAGTCCATGTGTTGACATAAACTTCTGCACCGAAGCCACTTAACCAGCTGCTTCAAAACTGCACAAGGACACTTTGCTGCATCCTTGAAACTAAATCTGTATAAGAGATGGCGCTGTAAATATTTCAATTCTCTATGAATGATTATGTGCGATATTGTCGACCTTACCTAAATTATACTATGAATTCCGTTCGAACTTCATGGGAAGATACCTGCACCAAGGTTGTTCACTACCTGATGCAACTAGCTTTTCCTGAGTTTTAACGTATCGTTCCAGTAGAAAACCTTCGGTAAAGGTACATGTACATACCAGGATTGTTACTTTTGAGATCCCAGCAAATCAGACATACTGACTGGTTTCTCGGCAACTGTGAATCATAGACCCATTGTTATCATTAAGCACTAATAGGATATATATATATATATATATATATATATATATATATATATATATATATATATATATATATATATATATATATATATATCACGGAGGAAGGTTGAAGAATTTCATAAAATGAGCCTTTTTCTTAACCTATAATAGATACTGACATGGAAAGGGTTCCCAAAACACAAACAAAATTATAAATTAAGAACGCTGACTTAGAATAAGTTGAGCGAGATGTGTTCAGTGTTTGTTGTTGTTATTGTTAGTATTATTATCATTATCATCACCATCATCATCATCGTTATTATTATGCGAATACATTACATTTTCGATGAGCATCGCGGCGAATACCACGAGGTGAACAGGGACAGTGACATGTGTATTACTGACAGCAGCTTGTCCTAATACTGCCGAAAACTGTGAGCCAATCACTTACCCGCATTTGCACCTGTTGAAAACACACCTGGAATTGTAAATGTAGGACTTCAGAGGCCAGCAATTGAATTTGAATAAATTGTGTCAAATGAAAATTTTTAGGGATGAGTAATTTATTTATAGGCCAAATCAGTTATAATTAAAATGGTTTACGGAAGCAAAGCTTATTCGTGTTAAATCATTTTCCTTGAAAAAGCAAGATTTCGAATATAATTTAAGCTTTTATGTGAGTACAGAAATCTACTTGATTAAAATATTTTACATGTTTACATATAGAACAGCATAAATTTTAGATGAAGTCGCAAATTGACTTTAACCTTATATTAAATATGCTGGTGAAAAATCTACTTATTAAGCAGGTAATTACTTACCTATGACTACGAACAGTGTAAAGGTGAACATGCCAAGGCCTTTCATCTTTATATCTTCTCTCCTTCAACTACAAAAGGGGGATCATGAAAGGCAGGTTATACATCCAAATAATAAACTTTTTCTATAGTTTTTTTCACACAAATACATTGAGTCCGGCAAGGCGTCGTGAAATCTTTCGCAGATGTAAGATAGAAAGCCAATGGCATATAAAGGGTTGATTTTTTTATTTTCATGACGGGTAAGATTTTCTATTAGAGTTGTTTTTTAATATACCGAATGCAACTTCCATATTCTCAATCAGAAATCTGAAAGAGGACCCCCCCCCCCTTCACAAAGGAAAGAGAAAAAAACACTACCATCATGAAGTGTTTGTGCTAGTTTATCTCATAAGGCGAATAATTAGCCCCCTGTGTGCTTGCTGCTACTTTGTTCTTTGCAGTTTCCTTTGTTGTCACTATGGAAGGGACTTTTTGTTATTAACCAGTGTTTACAATTACTATTAATATGAGGGAACCGATTCACAAAAGGAACTTTCCCTTGCTGGACAGTGCTGCAAGGTAGCTGTATTCAGCATGATCAATTTTTTTAGTATGGTCAATGCGTTGACATAATAGTATAGTATTTGGGTTTTTGCTTTTAGTCTGCAGACAATTGAAAGGTGTATTGCAAGGCATTCTTATGTTTTGACATCTGAACTACTTCCACAAACTGCATGTGTGGTCGTAAATACACGCGTGAGAATATGTCGTTAGGCCTGTGTAAATTAAACAAAATATATTGGAAAACTTGGACAAAAATTTCATGCAAGTTCCTTGATATAGCTTCTGTTTATCATTTAGGTATTCATGAATTACCGATTTATTTACAATATTTCTCAAAAAATGATGCAACTCAAAACTAAAAAAAAACAAAGAAAACAAAAAAAAAAAATCTTATATTCTTAGCATTCAAGTTGATTCATGAAGTGGGACATATAACAGAAGAAAAAAGAATAAAAGTGTCAGCCAATATTCTTGTGCAGGTTGAAGCGAGGGTAAGGATGTGCAGGAGCTCAGTACTTCATGTTCAGTTGGGATGAAACCACCATTACGTTTGCTGTATATTTTTATATTAGCATAAGGGTTTATCACTTTGTTTCGTCAGTGTCTCAAGCGAAATGCATGTGTAGTGCTGTATAGACACTTTTCATTGAGAATATGCAAGATAAGAAAAGACAGTCCGTAGACAGAGGTAAAAGTGCTGCCCGTGTTTACCTGTCATAGCCAGAGAGCACATTTTTTCAAAAACTGCTTGCGAGCATTAGGTCCCCGTCAATAAACATATGATCTGCCCTGCATTCAAAATATTTATCATGAGCAAGATGTCCGTCAAACCAAACAACACAAACAGTCTGGTAACTTGATAGTCTGGCTGACACAGTGAGGTAATTACCGGTAAATGGCTCTCAAAGATGTGAGCTCAATAAAATTAGGAACTACGTAGTTCGATAACTAGACCATATCTAGCTACAATGGTATATTGATACCAGTTAGCTTGCCGCTGCCTTTGTTTCTGGATGAGCGGTGAGGCAGCAGATGTGTCCTATCCAGGGGAGACACTACTCCTGATTTGTATCCGTTTTATTTTTAAATTAAATCATTGAAAGTTTTCCTACAATATGACTCGGTCTGAAAGCAATTACACAAGTATTTTTAGGATATTTTTCGATTTTTGACATTATTTTGCTGTATAAATTCGTGTTTGGGAACAGTTACTGCTTTGTTTGTATTGTCGCGCACCATGGTAAACATTGCAAAACCCAGTTTAGTAACTGGGACAGCTCCTTTTAAACATCTGACTCTTGTACCATCAGTACTACTTGCTTCTAATGTACCAAGGCAATTTAGCATATGCAGCACTTCGTTTTGGCATATGCTTCCCGGTTGTACGTGTGGAATGGCAAAGGTGTTTAGGAGTGTTGACTATAGAGTTATCCTGATTACTTGGACCTAAAAAGAAAGGATCATGTGTTGTCAGTTATGTATCTGCCTCCACTTGAATGCAGACACGTTACTGACGCATGATTAAGCATGATGCAAGATAGAGCGGGTATGGTCTGAATGTGATTCCTATTTAGGAAATATTTAAATATTTTGTTCTAGTATTCTTTGTAGGATTTTTTTAAAGAGCTGCCTAACTTAGTGTTGTTGTCGACAGGTTGACTTAAAATCGCCTGGTATTTTCAAGTCGGTTATACGTCGTTTACAGATTTTGCTTTTGTATTCCATCATTATGGATTTCAGCTTCGGAGGATGTACGCATGACCTAACATCTTTCAGAGCATGAAGAGGAGGCCCACCATGGAAAGTCGCCAGGCAGAACGACGACTTCTTTCTTAGAAATACACTCCTTACAGGCACGTTAAAAAAACCTTCAGTCCAAGACTTTGCATTGTGTTGTGTTGTATTGCATTATATTGTAAACTGTCTTTTACGTACGAGCTCCTTTTTTGTCATGATATTACGGCACACACAATGCTATGATCACAATGTCGTGCTCGGTAGTTAGAAACTTGGTGGGTGGATATATCTAGGCATGTTAGAGACATTTTGGTGGGAAAAATTTGAACTATTGCTAACTTTTTTTGTGTGTGTGTGGTTTTTTTTTTTGCCTGGTGCTGCTGTGCCCTAGATCCTCATTTTTTTAAGTAAATAAATATGAACTCCAGGAGGCAACATGTTCACAAAGCGTTACTGTGGACTACCATGGATATATCACTATGACCCATATGGGTTACCTGATGATTCATTTTACCAAACGAAATGTATTATATCATATAGCTGCTTCTGTGATGATTCATGGAACAAATTCAAATATGAAATAAAGTTTAAGATGAATTGCCACAGAATCTATAAATCTGACAAGCACTTAGTCATGTGACAAAGTTATTCTATTTGCACATCCATTGGTTCTGCTAAACCTTCATCTCGCAATGTTCTTCAAACGGTCATATTCCATTGATTTTTTTGGATCTTGTATGAATTTTTGAGAGGAGGGTTCATTTTTGGGCAAAATATTTTTGAAAAGTCTGAAACTACATGAGCAATCCCTTCGAAATTCCATAGGGACACCCGTGCACTTCTCTAGACCTCAAATTTTTCAACAGTGGTGCTGCAATTTTCTCAGAGTTTTTGTGTGCTTTGCTGCTTTGGACTTATTCTTAAAACCCGTCACTAAGATTGTTGTGAATATATTGGAAATATAGTATATGGAAGGTTAAAATGAAGCTCTTGACTAAGTGGTAATTCTCCGTATCCATCATCTTAATGATATTTTTCCATTTGGCTACTTGTGTGTTAATGCATACATTCCTGTTGATTAATTTGTCAGTCAAAGGGGACTGCGATGGTAATTTATACTGTCACTTGTCCAAAACCGTAGCTTTCATTCACTCTAAACTTGATTGGGGTTTACTTTGTCTAAGTTTCTACCAACTTTGAACAAATGGTCACACTCTATTGAATTTTGGATTTTTTATGAATTTTCTTGGTCAGTTTAGGGGTTAGATATTAAAAAAGTCATCTCAGAAATCGCAACGCTAATTACTTTGAAATTGCATAGATTTTTATCTGGTGACCTTTGGACTTTAACTTGTTCAGCAAGTGGCGCTACAAAAAATTTTGGCTGGACTCAAACTGTATGCGGATCGTATTCTCTTCAAAATTTGTGGGTATGTACCTGGACTTAATCTATGCTAAATGTGTTCACTACATGGAACTGATGCTCCAGTTATTTTGTGATTTTCTAACAATTAAAATAAGGAAAAGGAGAGAAGAGTATACGTATATGTTAGTATTGTTACTATACGTATAGCAACACATCCAGTATATCGGTTTATATATTGGGAAGGGTAGATTCTAGACCCATAGTTGGTAGCAAACACCGATAAGGAAGTACCTGCGGGTTTCTTCTCCAGTTCTCCAGGTCAAGCTGGCTTATTTGCCTGTGTTATAGTGGTAATAGTGAATACTGTCACTTTTTCATTCCAAAAGGAAGCCTCCAGAACTGTACAGGTGTACACCGATGTTGCAAACAGTTATAATGTTTGCACATAACGTTAATCTTGATATGAATCCGAAGGTAGGTTATATATATATATATATATATATATATATATATATATATATATATATATATATATATATATATATATATATATGTGTGTGTGTGTGTGTGTATGTATGAATGTGTGTGTGTTTGTGTGTGTGTGTGTGTGTGTGTGTGTGTGAGTTTCTCTTTGTTTTGTTTTGTGGTGTTTTTTTCTCTTTTTGTTTTTTTTTTTTGTTTTTGTTTTTGTTTTTTTTTTTTTGCTTGTTTTTCCTTGGGGGGGGGGGGGGGATTGGCACTCGTCATAGCAAGTCGTGTTCGCGTACATGATCTTGCACCCGGGAAATGGACAAGGTTTTATTTGTACCAATTTCTGCTTTGAATATGTAGTGTGAGTTCCCCCCTAATACAAAGACGCATCTTAGAAATTAATACTGCTATTAATTGTATACCAGTCATAAAACTTAAACGCCGGACGTTGGCACTGGATTTATTCCACGATTTCATTCTCATCAATACATCTGGTAAATACTTGTAAAAATGTCTTTTCTCGGTATACTTTACGCAAGAAAATGATAACACACAGACATGTCAACAAACTGAGAAGTTATCTGTATTAATTGTGCCACTGATTTTTTTTTTTTTTTTTTTTTTTTTTTTTTTTTTTTTTTTTTTTTTTTTTGTCCTGAGGAGAGGTGCGATTTTTTTCCGCAGCACTTCAAATCAATGAGCATTTTACTTTTAAATTTCACAGGTCTACACTAAAGGGGCATTCGGCAACGGACATGACCAGAAACAGTTTTAAAAGGCAATCAGAATTACATTTGCTGCTTAATTTGCATGACTGTTGCATGGAGACAAGAAATAAACCTCTGAACAATTTATAACCAACGTCTTTTTTTTCGAACTTTTGATAAACGCACTATGCCACCGTAGCATTGCACTTCTGGGCAATCTTGCTTCCTGACGTACGGCAAAGTTAGTTAAGGTCGCCACAGGTTCATATCTGTGGGGTGCACATCAACATTCGTTTGTGTATCGCATTCATGCAGGAGGGTATGAGTGAAACTTTATTAACTGCACAACACAAATACAACTAAATTAATTTGTCAATACACAATATATACGTACAAAAGTTAAAAAACTAGACCATACATTACGAAAACGTACCTTTCATATATACCAAACACACGCTTACAAAATACAATTAATCAATACTTAAAACATATATATAAATATATATATATATATATATATATATATATATGTATAACATGACATTGTCACTATTGCATTTTAAATTTAATAGCAAGTTAAGGGATCCTCTTTTCTTAAGAATATTCACAAAATGTGTATACGGACCACTTAAAATGGATGGCAGATAGAGCATGCGTGTTTGAACTTTACACATTTAGCTTCCATACGCAGCATGGCAATTCCTTTTTCTTGAAAACGATTGTACAAGAACAGGTTCATTGACATGGGTTCAAATATATGGGAATAATGTTCGTTGATCCTGTCAATATAGCATGCGTAATCTCATTTATTTATTTATTTATTTGTTCATTTATTTATTTATTTATTTATTTATTTATTTATTTATTTATTTATTTATTTATTTATTTATTTATTTACTTACTTACTTACTTACTTACTTGTTTGTTTTTTGTTTGTTTGTTTGTTTGTTTGTTTGTTTGTTCGTTCGTTCGTTTGTTTGTTTGTTCATTCATTCATTCATTTATTCATTCATTCATTTATTCATAACAACTGTCCAATTATTAATCTGAAACGGTTTGATACCAACTGTTGAATAAATGCAACTTTGGCCATCCAGATACATTTCTGCGTTTCATTTAGCTTTATGCGCTAGTTCATGTGTGTTGCTATAATTAATCAGCATGCATTCTTTTGGCAAAAGTAGTCAAACCTGCTTTCTATAAATCTTGAAATATTGATATGTAAATGGATCGAGAGTTATCTTAAATAGGGTGGCAACGGACGTAGCAGTTTGCTGTAGGAGTCTTGACTGGTTTAGAATCTCTGCCGCGATCAAATCAAACATTAGTGAATGTCAATGCAGCGCAAGAAGCACCTTTTACAAATGTCAGTATCTTGTCCTTTTGCAATATAACTTTGCATGTGAATGGAGCTTATTTATGTAGGATTTAATGTTTTTTTTCTCAATACATAAGAGATTAATGAAATTACAACACACAAGACAGACCATCACCCCGCGCTTAGGGTGTTAGTTCTTGGACCACTTTCAAGTGCACCTGTTTTGGTTCATATTCGCTTTCCGCAGTCCCATTATGTTCCGTTATGATGCATTGACCTTCTGCACTGGATGCTGATATATAGTTGATATCAAAATATCTCAAACCAACTTTGTCAAAGTGCCCATTAGGCTGCCCCTACTTGTAGTAGACCATCGCCTGAAATCTGTCCATTTTTATATTAGGGTTTTTATCAGTGCCTTACAATGAACAAATAAAGTCTTAACTTTGGTCAACGGGAATAAATAGGTGCTATCTCACACAAAAATCTGCAAAGTGAATATTCTTCTGGATTTTGACAGTCTCAAATGATTTTGATAATTCAAATGCGAAGTAAAACATTGGTGCCAGCTTTATAGAAGAGTATGAATTGTGGTCAGGGCAGGATTATATTAATTTTCTTCCTACTCATATCGATATCTACTGGCCAAGAGCAATATGCCCTCCATCTTTCCCAACTATGCAATCCTTCAAGGTTGAGAAGCCTCTCTAACATCCATGTACATTATAATTTTGTCCTCAGAATTTTGTCTCAAACTCCTCTCCGACTTCACCGTTAAGTTGACCAAATGTGTCAATTTACTGGCAAACCCTGGCCCCAAACAGACAAAGGCTGCTTCAAGTCAGTATGTTTCAGTGAAATGAAAGCATAATTATTTTATTGCAGGCATGGATTGGATCAGTCCACGAAAGATAATTTGAAGCTAATGAGTGCAGTTTGTTGGTTGCTCTTGTAGTCGTCTCAGCATTGAACCTAAGCTTATTCACCTGTCTGCTCATGTCATTGAGAATTGTACATGTTTAGTTTGTTGATGTTTATTTTATCAGTTTCTCCCTTTTGTTACTATTTGTAACTTCGAAGATATATTAAATTCATCGACAACTTCACCGTTTCTTAAACAAAAATCCATACAGTTCTCACCAACAAAACTAGCTATGAAAGTTAATATTGACCATGTAATGAGGCGAATGAAGATCGATGAAATGTGGTGTTCTTGAAACACATTATTGTTTGCTCACTTTATTTGAGAAATATATCGAGACAGTGTCAGCAATTGCTCAAACTGCGTTGAAGCACATATGCATCAGAAAAAGGGATGACTAAGTCATATGTCAGGAGTGAGACATTTCTCCCTGAAAAGCAATTTCTCCTTGAGGAAAAGTGCTTGAGAATCCAATGCCAGGTTTCCGTATAAAAACAGGCAGGCAACAAGGAAGAAAACTTCAGATTCGACCAATAGGAGGCAGCAGGCCTAGGGTAGAGGCGGCCATGTGTGAAACTGGGGTAGCTAACAAGTATTCACCATTACGGACGTATGTAGAAAATGTTTGATGACAGACACTCGACAAGGAAGGAAAACTTCAAAGAATCGACTAAAAGCAGACAGGGGATGGGAGCCTTCATGGCTGAAACTGTAGTTGGTCACAATTGAACAAATGCGGAAAAAATAAGGATTTGGCTCATCTGTGGACAAAACTTATTTGTTTAGATGTGGGAATATACCACTTCCTTGAATCTAACATACACAAAATTCAGGTGGAAAGCTTCAAGCATGACCAAAAAAAGGGGTTCAGCTGAGAACTTCACGCTCCAGTGAAAGGTTTTTACCATTAATGACATACATGCGTGAACAATTGCCTCCTCAACCTGCAGAGCAAAGCCTGTAAACACGGCTGCTTATTACACATCCGGGTGCAACAAAGCCAGCCAGGTCGCTAAGAAACCAATCAACCAAGACTTTCATCACCTTCGATGCTAAGGGTTGTAAATTCAAAGACTTTAACAGTCAATTTATGACCAGCTAAAGGTTCAAATAACAAGCCCAGCTGATAGCATTTTTTTTATCTTTTATTGCAGAATGGAAAGAACGGAAATAATGATTTTTCATTTATTTTATAACGTCAAAAAATATTTGTTTGTTTACTTATCCATTGATTTATTTGCTATTTTTTATTGGGGGTTTCTTTTTCTTGCGACTGTCCACTAATTTTCTTTTAAGTTGTAAACCAATGCTGGATTTCATATTTACTTGTACAGCTAAGGAGACCCTGAAAGTGAAAATTTAATGTATTTGTCTTTTCACCCAGAACCACTTCCTAATAGTCATTACCGATTCCGCAGTCCGAGCTCTTTACTCTTCATAAGCTAACGTGTCCCTGTCTAACATAAATTAAAGAGTCTTCAGCGGGTAACCACTCAACATGTTTCGGAGCCTATTACACGTACATGTCTCTCTGAGTAGCGGCTCCTTGTCTAAGCTAAATATTCAGCAAAAACAACCCACATAATAATGAATAAATATGAACTTGGAAAATGGTGAATAAGGTAAACTTCTTCTCTGATCATCCTGCTCACAAAGATACAATACATCAAGTTGCAACCTACTTGTATCAAAGCGGTGTTTGACTCAAGACCCACACGAACTGATAAACAGCGAAGAAACCCGAATTATAGCATCAGAAAACTGTTGTTTTGTTATCCAAACGGGGAACAAACGCTCATGCGGAGCTATGTAATGCGTTGATAGTATCTGACAGTATGGACATGTTGCATGCATTGAATGGTACAAGCAGCGAGAAAGTACTTCGTTCCCGGTGGAAATATATTTGGAACAATGACGGACGCACAGTAAAGAAATCCGACAACTGGTATTTGTCGATAGAAGACTGTAAAAAATTGAGCGAGAAGCACAGACCGATCATCAAAACTTGCTACTGTGGCGTAGATCATAGTGTTGGTCTTGAGTGAAAATACGGTTTCACACGGGAAGGTTGCAACTTGATGTAACGGCAAGTTGTGGAGTAAATACACTTAATTGGCACGCAGGGTGTCTCTTTCCTTTGCATTCATTCTTTTGTTTGTTTCTTCTGTGTTCATTTTATTAGTTCGGTTTACCACTTTCCACTGGCATGACTACTACTCTCAAATCTATTTAAACTTTGACGAGGCTGTGAGTGACGTCGGTCTATATGGGAAAGCGGTGCAGTAAATTTCAACTTGGGGCTCGTGTGAGCCTGTGATGTAGATCTTTGCCCCTATAAGGTAAAAAGCGTGCTATAAAATATCAACCTGTTGCGCATGCGCGGGTGTGACGGATAGATGATTGCACATACATGTATAAGGCAAAAAGTGTGCTATAAATTCAACCTGTTGCGCATGCATGCAGGTGACGGGTCAAAAGTGTTATACCCCCTAACACCACTTGTGGTACTGGTTACAACAAGCCGTATTCTCATACATTATCTTGCACCCAGCAAGTGGCGAAAGTTCTGGTTGAACCAATTTCTACTTTGGAAAGTAGTGTGGGTCCCCCCTCTCATGAAGAGCCACCTCTCCGTAATTCTTACGGCTTTTAAATGTATACCAGTCATAAAAACTTGAATGCGTACTGCAGGCACTGCATTGAGTCCACAATTTCATTTTCATCAATACATCTGGTAAATCCTTGTAAAGATTTCTTTTCTCGGTATACTGTATGCAAGAAAACGATTACACACAGAAATTTCAACAAACTCAGAAGTTATCAGTGATGTTTGTGCAACTGAAAAATTATCTTTCCTTTCACTGGTGAGATTCGTTCCGCAGCACTTCAAATCATTGATCATTTTGGTTTTAAATTTCACAGATCTGCATTCAGGCGGCACTCGCCAGCGGCCATGGCCAAAAACTGTACAAAAGCAGTCAAAAAGCCATTTTCCACTAATTTATTTTTCGACTGTTGCATGGAGACAAAATAAAAAGCTATAAACAGTTTATGACCAACTTTTATTCGCATTTTTTTTAATGCACTATGAAAACGTACCATAACACATACCGGAGCAATGTCGGTATCTGAAGAATATCAAGGTTAGTAAAGGTTGCCGCGTTTCCTGTCTGTGGGGTGTACATCAATATACATTTGTGTATCGTATTTCTATATTCTTCACACATGTCATTAAAAATCAACTTACATAGTCTTGTTTCGGGTACATCAAATTTCATACGATGAAAATACTTAATTCTTGCTTTATCTAAAGTCAATTGAAGTGGTAGCCAACCTAGCTCTCCCAGTGTGGCGACCGCTGCCGGGGACGGTTTTAAATTTCTCAGATCTGCATTCAGGCGGCACTCGCCAGCGGCCATGGCCAAAAACAGTACAAAAGCAGTCAAAAACACCTTTTCCACTAATTTATTTTTCGACTGTTGCATGGAGACAAGATAAAAAGCTATAAGCAGTTTATGACCAACTTTCATTCGCACTTTTTTTTAAATGCACTATGAAAACGTACCATAACACATACCTGAGCAATGTTGGTATCTGAAGAATATCAAGGTTAGTAACAGTTGCCGCGTTTCCTGTCTGCGGGATGTACATCAATATACATTTGTGTATCGTATTCATGCAGGAAAGTATGTATGCGGACCCCTTAAAATGAATGGCGATGTTCGGCGATTATTATTGCACATGTAGCATTCCAGATCTTATGTTTGCCTGGATTCTTCAATTTCGTAAACTTGCAGATTCTAATTTTTTTAGCTATGCTGGATTCTCAACTAAACTGAATGAACGGCTTGCCTTGTTGTTTTCAACTGTACAAAACCATGTTTAAGATAGGCTTCATTCAATGGCATAGGGTTTATATTTGTCTTATTCCGGTTCGAACTAAAATCATTGTAGACTAATGGCATGTGGTTTATTAAGACCATATAAGACTAATTATAGAAGATGACTGTACCTGTAATCTAATGTCTACTGACTGGTGCATAATGGCATAACTCATAGTGTGCTTGCCGGAAACGGAACGTCGCAAGCCGAAAACAATACACTATCAGCTGAAAAATAAACTGAACACCGAATGATATTTTGAGTGAACACTGGATTCCAGAAAATAGAGGATGAATACCATTAACAAGGCTTTTTGAACTTACCTCCCGTTCCTGTCTCCTGTGCAGCGTACTGTGTAGTGATGCTTTATCCGGCCCCCAAATAGGTCTGCTTCTTACGCTGTGTCGGGTGTTTCTCTTTTGTACTGTATGCTGTTTGGTGGAAAAAAACTGTGACGGAAGTGTCCATTCAGTATTTTTTTTTTTTTTTTTTTTTAAGTTGTTATCGACCACAGTTGTGATTGGTTGGTTATCAAAAAAAATAGTCTTAAATTAGCTGAGTCAGGTATCTTGCACATAGTTACTTCATTGGTGATCATGCAGATGCACTTCCTTGTAAACACGTCAGACCAATTTTCTAGGTCAGCACAATTATATCACCCATGCCAGAGGAATATACGCACACCTGTATAAAGCTGGCGTCCAAGTGTTATTTCATAATTTCGATCATAAAAAAGTTGTCGAACTGGGATTAATATGAAAAACGCTGCTTTTATGACATATGTACGTGTTAAAAGGTGTTAACCTTTTTATAAAGATTTGAATTTGCTGACTTTAAGACACAAAAATACTAAAATGTAATAGAGAATTATTTGGGGTTCTACTGCGTCGTAACAAATATCACGTAGGTGCTCTCTATATGCAGGAGGCGTTTCTTTGGTCAACAAAGGAGAAGTAATTTTCGTCCTTAGGCTTCAACGAGATGACTTCGCAGTTTTGGACCAAGAGTACCGAGGACTGACCGAGCAGTTCAGTACAATATGATTTATTTAAGTATAAATGTCCGTTGCAAATTCCAATATACACACGCAGGACAGCAGCATGTACCTGTATACATGCATTTGTCCACAGAATGAAAATAGAGGAAAACAGCATTAATACTGATTATGGTCCACATACACGCCTTACATGGTTTTACCACAGATTCAATTGTAAACTGTCAACATGCACAGGTTTTGAGACTCAGGATGCTTGCCTTTTCCACTATTTCACAATCTATCTCATTTATTCATGACAAGCGCGCTGACAAAACCCACTTAAATATATGGCGATTACATCTGTTTCTTCAAGTCCATGGCCGTTCAACTTAAAAGATCTTAAAATAATCTGGAATGAAAAATATCATTTGAATTTGGCTGTTATATATTGTTCAGAAATTTCATGTCGGGATAATGAGAATTTAAAATGTATCAAAAACACCCAAAAGAAATATATTCTGTTTGGTCACCACAACTGGAAAAAATCAAATAATTCGAAAATGTTAAGTTCTGAGCCACATGTGACATGCTCCTGATGCTTTATGTACCATTCTTTTTTAGGATGGATTGGCCTTGGAAAAATATGATGTGGATATGGATAGGGAACAATCTGTAGTCTTCGCCATTAAGAAGAAAGCCCGTTGTGACTGCTCTTGTATCACTTTCTAGCCTTACAAGGAGAAAGGAAAAAATGTGGTGGGGGTTTTTTTGTTTTTTTTTTTTTAGATTGACTTCTATTTCCACTCCTCTCTTGCCCACAAGTGCATACATTTGTGTTCACCTAGTTTAGATATGAAACGAACAAATGCTCCCTGGGTGGTTTTGAGTTTACTCAGCCACCCACCGCCGCTCATTCTCGCATAGGCTGTATTACAGGTGGAAGTATGGGCGGCGTGTTGTGGCGTTCGGCGGCGGTGGACGGTGATCGCCGCCAAGCACCGGTGTTGGCCCCAGACCGCCGCAGAAGGACGCCCTCACCCGCCAATCGCCGCCATCCCCTGCCCATTGCCGCCAAAATGCCAAAACGCCAGCGAATGGTGTCCCTAGTGGCATGTGTAACTCACACATGAGCACCTATCATTGTCACCTGTATTGTAAATTGCAGAAAAGCAAAGCACTGTATCATAGGTTGATCCCTTCTCTGTGAGAAGGAAGTTTAATTAACATGTTTCGACCAAGCAAAAAACATCTAAACTGTTGAAAAATTATGCTCAATTAATATTCAAAATATATGTATAAAGCATCTGAACATTATGGAATGGTGGAAGAAGTGACCAGAAGAGGTGTGGAAAATTCGACATGCTGATTTTTATTAACGTTTTTAAATGCATCGCACTTTGAACAGCAAAACCGATTCAATCCATAGGTTACACTAAACTTGCAGGCATCGTGTTTTCTTGTTCTTCAGTAATACCGTAAATAGTTGATTAAATGATGATTTACATTGACACTGTAGTTGAATATTGCCTTTGGGGCATGATAATGATTTGAAAAAAAAAAAAAAAAACTTTATACAGTATGATAATCTCGACAATTGAAGATTGGAAAGCAAACACTGCATATTGCATAAATCATTACAGTAACACAGCCGAAAATTGACAAGTCTTTGGACTTAAAAGGGTAATTAAGCTATCAGGTGAAAATAATCTATAGATTGTTATCATGTGACGCTGCCTGCAAACAACATGAAATAAGAGCAAAAATCACAGTGAGAGGCGTGAGAAGAATCAAGCTTGTTATCGCATTGAGAGCCGAACTCTGCAACAAGTTTACAGTACTGTTCTTGCTAGTGTGAGTCGAATGTTTTAACGGTATTTCACCATGGGCTACTTCGGTGGCTTCTCTTTCAGTTAACAGTTTTTAAACCTGCCCTTGCAGCACATTTTATCTCTATGGTAACCACATTCCCGTTTTAAAAAATTTACCTCAATTTCAGATTTCTGGTGATCTGATACAACTGTATTTCATCTGTGCTTCCAGTTTGCACCATATTAAGTTCGAAAGTTTTAACGCCGTGACCATATGTTGAAATTATAATTTTTGACATGCTTACCAATGGACTATGATTACCTCCTTTATCTCATGTTCAAATAAATGGATGGTAGTAATGAAAGGCGAACTTCAAAAATACCTTCATATTTGGAAGAAATTGTAATGTTCCGCGCCGATTAAGAACCTGCGCCGTTTGAGAATAATCCTCAATCAGCGCAGCGCCATCTAGGAATTCCCAAGCGGTGCGCCCAAGTGAGACTCGGCGCACGAAGACGCGGTGAGGTTCACACGAGATAGTATACGAAATCCTTGGCAGTGAATGACATGTCAACTTATTTTAATTCTCTGTAGCTTAGATATAACTGCCAGGACATTTTAACATTTTTGAACTGCCATAATAGCGTAGATTTTTTTAAAATACCAAGTAATACATGGATATTCTCATTTGGCCCAGACTGCCGGACCAGGTGAGAATAAAACATGCCTGTCTCAAGTCAGTAGTGAAATTTGTTTCTTCACATTGGTATTAGAAGATGAATGTTGATGCTTTGGTAAAAATCCCCAGTTGCATTTTACGGGTGACCGCCTGTCTCAAGTCAGGAGTGTAATTAATTTCTTCACATGGGTATTGGAAGATGAAAGTTGATGCTTTGGTAACTTTTGAATCTCTTTGCTGTCATTGTCGGGTATGGAATTTATGAATGTGGGTCATGTTTTTCTGCACTATCTAAATTGGTATAAAGCTGTTCGGGGGGGGGGGGGGCTGTGGCGGAGGCATTTGGGTGGTATTGTTTGCAGGCAATGTCATTTCTTCAGGTGGGAAACGATCTTTAAAAAAGGGAATAATTACTGTATGTTTATGCACAGCGTGCAATCACCTTTATCACCGACCAACCCGAACATAAAAAGTCGTTTAACTGGTGACCGCAGTACCAGATAATGGTAGTTGTTTAATATTTTTATTTCTCTATCAGTACACGTTCCTATAAGAATTTTATGATTTTCAATCATGTAGCACACCCATGAACATGCGAATCTTTTGTCAATTAAATACAAATTAGGTCTCAATAAATGCACTCTATGAGGACTCTGTCATTAATATTTTGCTCCGCTGACATATCAGCTGAGCTTATGGTGTAGAAAATCGTCTGTCATCCATCATTCATCTATCACGCTGTCCACAATTCACATTTTCGACGTTTCTAAAACCATTGCCCACATACTATACAAACTTTTACACGGGGGAGTTGGTGCATCTCGCAATGATCTTCAAACGGTCATATTCCATTGATTTTTTTGGATATTGTATGAATTTTTGAGAGAAGGGTTCATTTTTTGGCAAAATATTTTTGAAAAGTCTCAAACTACATGAGCAATCCCTTCGAAATTCCATAGGGACACCCGTGCACTTCTCTAGACCTCAAATTTTTCAACAGTGGTGCTGCAATTTTCTCAGAGTTTTTGTGTGCTTTGCTGCTTTGGACTTATTCTTAAAACCCGTCACTAAGATTGTTGTGAAATATGTTGGAAGTATAGTATATGGAAGGTTAAGATAAAGCAGTTGACTAAGTGGTAATTCTCGGTATCCATCATCTTAACGATTTTTTTCCATTTGGCTACTTGTGTGTTAAAGCATACATTCCTGTTGATTATTTTGTCGGTCAAACGGGACTGCAATGGTAATTTATACTGTCACTTGTCCAAAACCGTAGCTTTCATTCACTCTAAACTTGATTGGGGTTTACTTTGTCTAAGTTTCTACCAACTTTGAACAAATGGTCACACTCTATTGAATTTTGGATTTTTTATGAATTTTCTTGGTCAGTTTAGGGGTTAGATATTAAAAAAGTCATCTCAGAAATCGCAACGCTAATTACTTTGAAATTGCATAGATTTTTATCTGGTGACCTTTGGACTTTAACTTGTTCAGCAAGTGGCGCTACAAAAAATTTTGGCTGGACTCAAACTGTATGCGGATCGTATTCTCTTCAAAATTTGTGGGTAAGTACCTGGGCTTAATCTATGCTAAATGTGTTCACTACATGGAACTGATGCTCCAGTTATTTTGTGATTTTCTAACAATTAAAATAAGGAAAAGGAGAGAAGAGTATACGTATATGTTAGTATTGTTACTATACGTATAGCAACACATCCAGTATATCGGTTTATATATTGGGAAGGGTAGATTCTAGACCCATAGTTGGTAGCAAACACCGATAAGGAAGTACCTGCGGGTTTCTTCTCCAGTTCTCCAGGTCAAGCTGGCTTATTTGCCTGTGTTATCGTGGTAATAGTGAATACTGTCACTTTTCCATTCCAAAAGGATGACTCCAGAACTGTATAAGTGTACACCGATGTTGCGAACAGTTATAATGTTTGCACATAACGTTAATCTTGATATGAATCCGAAGGTAGGTTATATATCTATATATATATATATATATATATATATATATATATATATATATATATATACATATATGTATGTATGTGTGTGTGTGTTTGTGTGTGTGTGTGTGTGTGTGTGTGTGTGTGTGTGTGTGTATGTGTGTGTGTGTGTTTCTCTTTGTTTTGTTTCGTGTTTTTTTGTCTTTTTGTCTTTTTTTTTCTTTTTTTTTTTTGCTTGTTTTTCCTTGGGGGGGATTGGCACTCGTCACAGCAAGTCGTGTTTGCGTACATGATCTTGCACCCGGGAAGTAGACAAGGTTTTATTAGTCACAATTTCTGCTTTGAATATGTAGTGTGCGTCCCACCCTAATAAAAAAGGGCATCTTAGAAATTAATACTGCTATTAATTGTATACCAGTCATAAAACTTAAACGCCGGACGTTGGCACTGGATTTATTCCACAATTTCATTTTCATCAATACATCTGGTAAATACTTGTAAAAATGTTTTGTCTCGGTATACTCTATGCAAGAAAATGATAACACACAGACATGTCAACAAACTGAGAAGTTATCTGTATTAATTGTGCCACTGGTTTTTTTTTTTTTTTTTTTTTTTTTTTTTTTTTTTTGTCCTGGGGAGAGGTGCGATTTTTTCCGCAGCACTTCAAATCAATGAGCATTTTACTTTTAAATTTCACATGTCTACACTAAAGGGGCATTCGGCAACGGACATGGCCAGAAACAGTTTTAAAAGGCAATCAGAATTACATTTGCTGCTAAATTTGCATGACTGTTGCATGGAGACAAGAAATAGACCTATGAACAATTTATAACCAACGTCTTTTTTTTCGAACTTTTGATAAACGCACTATGCCACCGTAGCATTGCATTTCTGGGCAATCTTGGTACCTGACGTACGGCAAAGTTAGTTAAGGTCGCCACAGGTTCCTATCTGTGGGGTGCCCATCAACATTCGTTTGTGTATCGCATTCATGCAGGAGGGTATGAGTGAAACTTTATTAACTGCACAACACAAATAACACTATATTAATCTGTTAATACACAATATATACGTACAAAAGTAACAAAACTGGACCATACATTACGAAAACGTACCTATCACATATACCAAACACACGCTTACAAAATCATAAAAAAATACAATTAACCAATACCAAAAACATATGTATAAATATATATATATATATATTGTAAGTTAAAGGGATCATCTTTTCTTAAGAATATTCACAAAATATGTATACGGACAACTTAAAATGGATAGCAGATAGAGCATGCGTGTTTGAATTTTACACATTTAGCTTCCATACGCAGCATGGCAATTCCTTTTTCTTGAAAACGATTGTACAAGCACAGGTTCATTGACATGGGTTCAAATATATGGGAATATTGTTCGTTGATCTTGTCAAAATAGCATGCGTCATTTCATTTATTTATTTATTTATTTATTTATTTATTTATTTATTTATTTATTTATTTATTTATTTATTTATTTATTTATTTATTTATTTATTTATTTATTTATTTATTTATTTATTTATTTATTTATTTATTTATTTATTTATTTATTTATTTATTTATTTATTTATTTATTTATTTATTCATTCATTCATTCATTCATTCATTCATTCATTCATTCATTCATTCATTCATTTATTTATTTATTTTATTTATTTATTTATTTATTTATTTACTTGTTTGTTTGTTTGTTTGTTTGTTTGTTCGTTTGTTTGTTTGTTTGTTTGTTTGTTTGTTCATTCATTCATTTATTCATTCATTCATTTATTCATAACAACTGTCCTATTATTAATCTGAAACGGTTTGATGCCAATTGTTGAATAAATGCAAGTTTGGTCATCCAGATATATTTCTGCGTTTCAGTTAGCTTTATGCGCAAGTTCATGTGTGTTGCTATAATTAATCAGCATGCATTCTTTTGGCAAAAGAAGTCAAACCTGCTTTCTATAAATCTTGAAATATTGATATGTAAATGGGTCGAGAGAGTTATCTTAAATAGGGTGGCAACGGACGTAGCAGTTTGCTGTAGGAGTCTTGACTGGTTTACGATCAAATCAAACATTAGTGAATGTCAATACAGTGCAAGAAGCACCTTTTACAAATGTCAGTATCTTGTCCTTTTGCAATATAACTTTGCGTGTGAATGGAGCTTATTTATGTAGGATTTAATGCTTTTTTTCTCAATACATGCGACATTAATGACAATACAACACACAACACAGAGCATCACCCCGCGCTCAGGGTATTAGTTCTTGGACCACTTTCAAGTGCACCTGTTTTGGTACATATACGCTTTCCGCAGTCCCATTGTGTTCCGTTATGATGCATTGACCTTCTGCACTGGATGCTGATTTTTTGTTGATATCAAAATATCACAAACCAACTTTGTCAAAGTGCCCATTAGGCTGCCCCTACTTGCAGTAGACCATTGCCTTAAATCTGTCCATTCTTATATTAGGGTTTTTATCAGTGCCTTACAATGAACAAATAAAGTCTTAACTTTGGTCAACGGGAATAAATAGGTGCTATCTCACACAAAAATCTGCAAAGTGAATATTCTTCTGGATTTTGACAGTCTCAAATGATTTTGATAATTCAAATGCGAAGTAAAACATTGGTGCCAGCTTTATAGAAGAGTATGAATTGTGGTCAGGGCAGGATTATATTAATTTTCTTCCTACTCATATCGATATCTACTGGCCAAGAGCAATATGCCCTCCATCTTTCCCAACAATGCAATCCTTCAAGGTTGAGAAGCCTCTCTAACATCCATGTACATTATAATTTTGTCCTCAGAATTTTGTCTCAAACTCCTCTCCGACTTCACCGTTAAGTTGACCAAATGTGTCAATTTACTGGCAAACCCTGGCCCCAAACAGACAAAGGCTGCTTCAAGTCAGTATGTTTCAGTGAAATGAAAGCATAATTATTTTATTGCAGGCATGGATTGGATCAGTCCACGAAAGATAATTTGA
This sequence comes from Hermodice carunculata, assembly GCA_964020975.1. Taxonomy (NCBI): domain Eukaryota; kingdom Metazoa; phylum Annelida; class Polychaeta; order Eunicida; family Amphinomidae; genus Hermodice; species Hermodice carunculata. Next base: position 47,420,152 of record OZ026619.1, read on the forward strand.
AGCTAATGAGTGCAGTTTGTTGGTTGCTCTTGTAGTCGTCTCAGCATTGAACCTAAGCTTATTCACCTGTCTGCTCATGTCATTGAGAATTGTACATGTTTAGTTTGTTGATGTTTATTTTATCAGTTTCTCCCTTTTGTTACTATTTGTAACTTCGAAGATATATTAAATTCATCGACAACTTCACCGTTTCTTAAACAAAAATCCATACAGTTCTCACCAACAAAACTAGCTATGAAAGTTAATATTGACCATGTAATGAGGCGAATGAAGATCGATGAAATGTGGTGTTCTTGAAACACATTATTGTTTGCTCACTTTATTTGAGAAATATATCGAGACAGTGTCAGCAATTGCTCAAACTGCGTTGAAGCACATATGCATCAGAAAAAGGGATGACTAAGTCATATGTCAGGAGTGAGACATTTCTCCCTGAAAAGCAATTTCTCCTTGAGGAAAAGTGCTTGAGAATCCAATGCCAGGTTTCCGTATAAAAACAGGCAGGCAACAAGGAAGAAAACTTCAGATTCGACCAATAGGAGGCAGCAGGCCTAGGGTAGAGGCGGCCATGTGTGAAACTGGGGTAGCTAACAAGTATTCACCATTACGGACGTATGTAGAAAATGTTTGATGACAGACACTCGACAAGGAAGGAAAACTTCAAAGAATCGACTAAAAGCAGACAGGGGATGGGAGCCTTCATGGCTGAAACTGTAGTTGGTCACAATTGAACAAATACGGAAAAAATAAGGATTTGGCTCATCTGTGGACAAAAATTATTTGTTTAGATGTGGGAATATACCACTTCCTTGAATCTAACATACACAAAATTCAGGTGGAAAGCTTCAAGCATGACCAAAAAAAGGCGTTCAGCTGAGAACCTCACGCTCCAGTGAAAGGTTTTTACCATTAATGACATACATGCGTGAACAATTGCCTCCTCAACCTGCAGAGCAAAGCCTGTAAACACGGCTGCTTATTACACATCCGGGTGCAACAAAGCCAGCCAGGTCGCTAAGAAACCAATCAACCAAGACTTTCATCACCTTCGATGCTAAGGGTTGTAAATTCAAAGACTTTAACAGTCAATTTATGACCAGCTAAAGGTTCAAATAACAAGCCCAGCTGATAGCATTTTTTTATCTTTTATTGCAGAATGGAAAGAACGGAAATAATGATTTTTCATTTATTTTTCAACGTCAAAAAATATTTGTTTGTTTACTTATCCATTGATTTATTTGCTATTTTTTATTGGGGGTTTCTTTTTCTTGCGACTGTCCACTAATTTTCTTTTAAGTTGTAAACCAATGCTGGATTTCATATTTACTTGTACAGCTAAGGAGACCCTGAAAGTGAAAATTTAATGTATTTGTCTTTTCACCCAGAACCACTTCCTAATAGTCATTACCGATTCCGCAGTCCGAGCTCTTTACTCTTCATAAGCTAACGTGTCCCTGTCTAACATAAATTAAAGAGTCTTCAGCGGGTAAATACTCAACATGTTGCGGAGCCTATTACATGTACATGTCTCTCTGAGTAGCGGCTCCTTGTCTAAGCTAAATATTCAGCAAAAACAACCCACATAATAATGAATAAATATGAACGTGGCAAATGGTGAATAAGGTAAACTATTAATTTGTCTTAAATAATTATGTATTTTTTTGTTTGCTTGTTTGTTCATTTGTTTATTCATTTGTTTACTTATTTGCTATTACGTCGTGGGTTTTCCCCTTTTCTTTTTTCCTTTATTCTTTTTTAACTTTTTTCATTGCGATTAATTAAAAAAAATTCTGCTTAATTTGTGATCCAATGCTGGTTTCCGTGTGTATTTGTAAATCTGGGAAGACGCGAAAAGGGAATATTATAAAACGCTAAGAGTATTTTGGGCACTTCACGGTGAAGCAGACGTCAAAGCAGAGAGTAGAGGTACATATGAAGCTATACAGGAGGAGAACGCTACGACCGTCAAGTTGTATCCACATTCAAACAAAATTTACATATTCCGTTTATTCTTCACTTTATCAAAAGATGCACTAATTCCTTGTTCCTCCTCACCCCGCCAAAACATTGTAAGGCATTTCTATAATTTCTTAAATGTTTACTGGTTTCTTCTCTGATCTTCCTGTTCACAAAGATACAATACATCAAGTTGCAACCTACTTGCATCAAAGCGGTATTTGACTCAAGACCAACACGATCTGATTGACAGTGAAGAAACCCGAATTATAGCTTCAGAAAACTGTTGTTTATATTATCCAAACGGGGAACAAACGCCCATGCAGAGCTATGTAATGCGTTGATAGTATCTGACAGAATGGACATGTTCCATGCATTGAATGGTACAAGCAGCGAGAAAGTACTTCGTTCCCGGTGGAAATATATTTGGAACAATGACGGACGCACAGTAAAGAAATCCGACAACTGGTATTTGTCGATAGAAGACTGTAAAAAATTGAGCGAGAAGCACAGACCGATCATCAAAACTTGCAACTGTGGCGTAGATCATAGTGTTGGTCTTGAGTGAAAATACGGTTTCATACGGGAAGGTTGCAACTTGATGTAACGGCAAGTTGTGGAGTAAATACACTTGATTGGCACGCAGGGTGTCTCTTTCCCTTGCATTCATTCTTTTGTTTGTTTCTTCTGTGTTCATTTTATTAGTTCGGTTTAACACTTTCCACTGGCATGACTACTACCCTCACATCTATCTGAGTGACGTCGGTCTATATGGAAAAGGGGTGCAATAAATTTCAACTTGGGGCTCGTGTCCGCCTGTGATGTAGATCTTTGCCCCTATAAGGTAAAAAGTGTGCTATAAAATTCAAACCTGTTGCGCATGCGCGGGTGTGACGGATATATGATTGCACATACATGTATAAGGCAAAAAGTGTGCTATAAATTCAACCTGTTGCGCATGCACGCAGGTGACGGGTCAAAAGTGTTATACCCCCTAACACCACTTGTGGTGCTGGTTACAACAAGCCGTATTCTCATACATTATCTTGCACCCAGCAAGTACCGAAAGTTTTGGTTGAACCAATTTCTACTTTGGAAAGTGGTGTGGGTCCCCCCTCTCATGAAGAGCCGCCTCTCCGTAATTCTTACGGCTTTTAAATATATACCAGTCAGAAAAACTTAAATGCGTACTGTAGGCACTGCATTGATTCCACAATTTCATTTTCATCAATACATCTGGTAAATCCTTGTAAAGATTTCTTTTCTCGGTATACTGTATGCAAGAAAACGATTACACACAGAAATTTCAACAAACTCAGAAGTTATCAGTGATGTTTGTGCAACTGAAAAATTATCTTTGCTTTCACTGGTGAGATTCGTTCCGTAGCACTTCAAATCAATGAGCATTTTGGTTTAATAATAATAATAATAATAATAATAATAATAATAATAATAATAATAATAATAATAATAATAATAATAATAATAATAATAATAATAATAATTTATTGCGGAAAAACTACCTCTTTACATCGGGGGCACCAGTGGTCCGGGGCAAACCCACGGTGCGTCCATATATACATATAAACATAGTGTGCAAGAAGAATTTAAATCTTGTATACATATACAGAACAGTCAGGAATTGGAGGATTCCCTCCTAAAGCGCCATGCCTCCACTAAAAATCTTTTACATATAAAATCAAATAAAAACCCAACTTCGTCGCCAAAACTAAAACCTTCGTCTCCAAGAAGGAAGTTCAACTTTCTGTACAGGGATGACGCCATAAAACTTTGCCACACATAACTAAAATGAATATCATTCAGTGACTGTTCCAATTGCTTGAACGACTTCAATCTAAAAGAGTTTAAACCAGGACATAAAAACATGAAGTGAAAAAGATCATCATCGTTACATTCACAGGTATTACATGCTGTATCTGACATGCCCCACCTTTCTCTATCCTCTTCCAAGCCCAAACACCCTGTACGTGCCATGAATTTTAGGCGGGCGCCATTAAAGTTGTCTGTCGTGAACAGATAATCGCCACGCCATGTAGATCTTTTCAGGGCCCTATACCAGTAAAGAGATCTCTTATCGTCTATTTCCTGAAAAAATTCTACCGTGTAACTTTCTATTGCCCGTTTATTAAAACTATCAAACCACCCATCACTGTGGGATGAAAATGCACGGTCAGTTCCGGCGTTATTAAAGATTTGTCTGATTTCAGTAACATAGGGCCAAATAGTACATACTCCTGTATTTCTATATTCTTCACACATGTCATTAAAAATCAACTTACATAGTCTTGTTTCGGGTACATCAAATTTCATACGATGAAAATACTTAATTCTTGCTTTATCTAAAGTCAATTGAAGTGGTAGCCAACCTAGCTCTCCCAATGTGGCGACCGCTGCCGGGGACGGTTTTAAATTTCTCAGATCTGCATTCAGGCGGCACTCGCCAGCGGCCATGGCCAAAAACAGTACAAAAGCAGTCAAAAACACCTTTTCCACTAATTTATTTTTCGACTGTTGCATGGAGACAAGATAAAAAGCTATAAGCAGTTTATGACCAACTTTTATTCGCATTTTTTTTAAATGCACTATGAAAACGTACCATAACACATACCGGAGCAATGTTGGTATCTGAAGAATATCAAGGTTAGTAACAGTTGCCGCGTTTCCTGTCTGCGGGATGTACATCAATATACATTTGTGTATCGTATTCATGCAGGAAAGTATGTATGCGGACCCCTTAAAATGAATGGCGATGTTCGGCGATTATTATTGCACATGTAGCATTCCAGATCTTATGTTTGCCTGGATTCTTCAATTTCGTAAACTTGCAGATTCTAATTTTTTTAGCTATGCTGGATTCTCAACTAAACTGAATGAACGGCTTGCCTTGTTGTTTTCAACTGTACAAAACCATGTTTAAGATAGGCTTCATTCAATGGCATAGGGTTTATATTTGTCTTATTCCGGTTCGAATCATTCTAGACTAATGGCATGTGGTTTATTAAGACCATATAAGACTAATTATAGAAGATGACTGTACCTGTAATCTAATGTCTACTGACTGGTGCATAATGGCATAACTCATAGTGTGCTTGCCGGAAACGGAACGTCGCAAGCTGAAAACAATACACTATCAGCTGAAAAATAAACTGAACACCAAATGATATTTTGAGTGAACACTGGATTCCAGAAAATAGAGGATGAATACCATTAACAAGGCTTTTTGAACTTACCTCCCGTTCCTGTCCCCTGTGCAGCTCACTCTGTAGTGATGCTTTATCTGGCCCCCAAATAGGTCTGCTTCCTATGCCGTGTCGGGTGTTTCTCTTTTGTACTGTATGCTGTTTGGTGGAAAAAAACTGTGACGGAAATGTCCATTCAGTTTTTTTTTTAGTTGTAATCGACCACAGTTGTGATTGGTTGGTTATCAAAAAAAAAAATAGTCTTAAATTAGCTGAGTCAGGTATCTTACGCATAGGTATGGTATTGTAGCTAATGAATTATCTTGGTTTTATTCATATCTGACTGATAGACGGCAGAAAGTAGTGTGTAATGGGAGGTCTTCTAGTGAAAGTAATGTTACTATAGGGATTCCCCAGGGGTCCATTCTTGGACCCTCCCTCTTTCTTTTATATGTTAATGACATGGTTCAATATGTGAACAATGGGTCTATCAACTTATTTGCCGATGATACTATTCTCTATACAAGTGGTTATACTATACAGGAAGTCACGAATGCCCCACAGAAAAATTTAGATAATGTGGATTACTGGTACACAAGAAATAAATTATCAGTTAATGCTGAGAAATCCAAATCTATGCTGATTAATAAAAAGGGGAAGAGTTCGGATGTGCTCAAAGTTAATCTAAATGGTGAAGAAATTAAACAAGTCCACGATACGAAATATTTAGGTATACAATTGGATGAAAATATTAATTGGGAATCTCACTTGGAAAAACTACATTGTAGAATCATGTCTAAACTGGCTGTTTTAAGAAGATTAAGTAAATTTTTACCCAAGAAAATGTTAGAAATGATTTACAATGCTATGATATTGCCTTGTATCGACTATGGAGATACCGTATGGGGAACAACTGCAAAAGCATTAAAGGAGACTCAGCGCTTACAAAATGCTGCTGCTCGGGTAATTACCGGCAATTTTGACTATGTCAATGTACAAGGTGCTGATCTAGTCAGAGAATTAAAGTGGCAGACAATGGCAGAGCTGCAGCGTTTCCACACGGCTACGCTTATGTATAAGTGCATATACGGTCTTGCCCCGAATTACTTGTGTGACCAGGTAAGTCTTGCCAGAGAGGTCAGTTCCTATCAGACCAGACAAGCTGCAGGTTTAAATGTTATTGTGCCGTCTCCCAACAAAGAGGTTTTTAAAAAGTCATTTTTATACAATGGTGCTATCGTGTGGAACAGTCTCCCGGAGTTTTTAAAGGAAAGCCAAAGTGTACTTGATTTTAAAGCACGTTACAAGAGACATTATTTCTGATTCGGTTCATTTAACAGCATTTATGAATATATCCTTGTATATATTTTTTTCTTTTTTTTTTTTTTTTTTTTTTTTTTAGTTTTTTGGTTTTCTGTTCTTAGTAAGTTCTGTTCTTAGTTAATTGTCTCTTAACCTTAATCTTATTGTCTATTTTACTGCTTTTATCTAGATGTATGCTGGGCCTCTTGGAAGAACAGAGCTGTGCTCTGAAAGGGTTACCCAGGGTAAACATGTTCATAAATAAATAAATAAATAATAGTTACTTCATTGGTGATCATGCAGATGCACTTCCTTGTAAACACGTGAGACCAATTTTCTAGGAAAGCACAATGATATCACCCATGCCAGAGGAATATACGCACACCTGTATAAAGCTGGGGTCCAAGTGTTATTTCATAATTTCGATCATAAAAAAGTTGTCGAACTGGGATTAATATGAAAAACGCTGCTTTTATGACATGTGTACGTGTTAAAAGGTGTTAACCTTTTTATAAAGATTTGAATTTGCTGACTTTAAGACACAAAAATACTAAAATGTAATAGAGAATTATTTGGGGTTCTACTGGGTCGTAACAAATATCACGTAGGTGCTCTCTATATGCAGGAGGCGTACCTTTGGTCAACGAAGGAGAACTAATCTTCGTCCATAGGCTTCAACGAGATAACTTCGCAGTTTTGGACCAAGAGTACCGAGGAGTGACCGAGCAGTTCAGTAAAATATGATTTATTTAAGTATAAATGTCCGTTGCAAATTCCAATATACACACGCAGGACAGCAGCATATACCTGTATACATGCATTTGTCCACAGAATGAAAATAGAGGAAAACAGCATTGATACTGATTATGGTCCACATACACGCTTTACATAGTTTTACCACAGACTCATTTGTAAACTGTCAACATACACAGGTTTTGAGACTTAGAATGCTTGGCTTTTCCACTATTTCACAATCTATATCATTTATTCATGACAAGCGCGCTGACAAAACCCACTTAAATATATGGCGATTACATCTGTTTCTTCAAGGCCATGGTCGTTCAACTTAAAAGAACTTAAAATAGTCTGGAATGAAAAATAATATTTGAATTTGGCTGTTATGTATTGTTCAGAAATTTCATGTCGGGAAAATGAGAATTTGAAATGTATCAAAAACACCCAATAGAAATACATTCTGTTTGGTCACCACAACTAGAAAAAAAATCACATAATTCGAAAATGTTAAGTTCTGAGCCACATGTGACATGCTCCTGTTGCTTTATGTACCATTCTTTTTTAGGAGAGGAAAAGCGCGGTGTTACCCTCATACAGGTAGGTCAAGCGATATTAACACACAGAATTGAATGACCCGTATAAAAATGCAAAATGTTAGGACAGTACTCAGTGGCTCATGGGATATGATAAGGGTAACACGTAGTCTGAAGAAAAAAATAAAGGAACGAAAAATGCGGAAGTGGAAAGTTATGCATCGACTCGGGATCCCCCCCCCCCACACACACACACGTGAAAATGCCAAAAGGTCGGGACCTTAATCCAATTTTTAATACGCGAATACATTCGATATAATTAAACAAATTATAGATCTATATTTACTTCTGCCTTTTTCACTGCCGATCTTCTTTCCTACTTTTAGGGCGCCTCAGTTTGTTATGTTGCCGTTTCCAATAAGAGTTTATTTTATTTTATTGGTTAAAATCTGTTTGTCACGGTTTTTGTCCCTTAAATATTTGATCGTGGATCACACTCTTGTTCATCCTTCATATGTCAGCATGGCTGCAAACCCAAATTGTGCACTGAACATTGCGTGGAAACATTTTGAAAAAAAAAAGCTGGACGTGCAAATTGCAAAATGGAAGTGCCTGCAACTTGCGCGCCCTGCAAGCGCGTGTTCGGTGCATGTTGGAATATAATGACAAAAAAGCGCAGTTCTCTGGGTGCAGAAACAGCATAAATGCTAGTTGTCATGAATCTAAATAAAAAATTCAGGAGCTGGAAGTACAGCTAAAAACTACATTATCCCTACCGAGGGGTATTTTTGCAAATAAAGTTAATGCTACCTGAACTTTTTTAGTGTTCGACCAGCTAAAATGGACGCATACGTACATGTAATGTTCTTTATTTTTTCCCCCTTTTTTTCTCTCAGGAATAGGGAACATGTCGAATGGTGGAATTCTTATAATGTACCTGAAAAAGGCAAGTTAAAATATGTCCTGTGTTTCATTTCAGGAAGGGGCTTTTTGCCGCGGGTACCTGAGTCCTCGTTACGGGTCCCGGGTATTAAACATATTTTATTTACAGATTCCAGGACCAGACTTTTTCCCCTAAGTCAATGCACTAGCGGAAAGGACATTGAAGGATGGATTGGCCTCGGAAAAATATGATGTGGATATGGATAGGGAACAATCTCTAGTCTTCGCCACTAAGAGGAAAGCCCATTGCGACAGCTCTTGTATCACTTTCTAGCCTTACGAGGACAAAGGAAAAAATGTGGTGGGGGTTTTTTTTGAGATTGACTTCTATTTCCACTCCTCTCTTGCCCACAAGTGCATACATTTGTGTTCACCTAGATTAGATATGAAACGAACAAATGCTCCCTGGGTTGTTTTGAGTTTACTCAGCCACCCACCGCGGCTCATTCCCGCATAAGCTGTATTACAGGTGGAAGTATGGGCGGCGTGTTGTGGCGTTCGGCGGCGGTGGACGGTGATCGCCGCCCAGCACCGGTGTTGGCCCCAGACCGCCGCAGAAGGACGCCCTCACCCGCCAATCGCCGCCATACCCTGCCCATTGCCGCCAAAATGCCAAAATGCCAAAATGCCAAAACGCCACCGAATGGTGTCCCTAGTGGCATGTGTAACTCACACATGAGCACCTATCATTGTCACCTGTATTGTAAATTGCAGAAAAGCAAAGGACTGTGTCACAGGTTGATCCCTTCTCTGTGAGAAAGAAGTTTAATTAGCATGTTTCGACCAAGCAAAAAACATATAAACTGTTGAAAAATTATGCTCACGTAATATTTAAAATATATGTATAAAGCATCTGCACATTATGGAATGGTGGAAGAAGTGACCAGAAGAGGCGTGGAAAATTCGACATGCTGATTTTTATTAACGTTTTTAAATGCATCGCACTTTGAACAGCAAAACCGATTCAATCCATAGGTTAAACTAAACTTGCAGGCATCGTCGTTGTCTTGTTCTTCAGTAATACCGTAAATAGTTGATTAATTGATGGTTTACATTGACACTGTAATTGAATATTGCCTTTGGGGCAATGTAATGATTTGAGAAAAAAAACTTTATAGAGTATGATGAGCTCGACAATTGATGATTGGAAAGCAAACACTGCATATTGCATAAATCATTACAGTAACACAGCCGAAAATTGACAAGTCTTTGGACTTAAAAGTGTAATTAAGCTATAAGGTGAAAAATAATCTATAGATTGTTATCATGTGATGCTGCCTGCAAACAACATGAAATAAGAGCAAAAATCACAGTGAGAGGCGTGAGAAAAATCAAGCTTGTTATCGCATTGAGAGCCGAACTCTGCAACAAGTTTACAGTACTGTTCTTGCTAGTGTGAGTCGAAATTTTTAACGGTATTTCACCATGGGCTACTTCGGTGGCTTCTCTTTTAGTTAAAAGTTTTTAAACCTGCCCTTGCAGCAACTTTTATCTCTATGGTAACCACATTCCCGTTTTAAAACATTTACCTAAATTTCAGATTTCTGGTGATCTGGTACAACTGTATTTCATCTGTGCTTCCAGTTTGCACCATATTAAGTTCGAAAGTTTTAACGCCGAGACCATATGTTGAAATTATAATTTTTGACATGCTTACCAATGGACTATGATTACCTCCTTTATCTCATGTTCAAATAAATGGATGGTAGTAATGAAAGGCGAACTTCAAAAATATCTTCATATTTGGCAGAAATTGTAATGTTCCGCGTCGATTAAGAACCTGCGCCGTTTGAGAATAATCCTCAATCGGCGCAGCGCCATCTAGGAATTCCCAAGCGGTGCGCCCAAGTGAGACTCGGCGCACGAAGACGCGATGAGGTTCACACGAGATAGTATACGAAATCCTTGGCAGTGAATGACATGTCGACTTATTTTTATTCTCAGTAGCTTAGATATGACTGCCAGGACATTTTAACATTTTTGAATTGCCATAATAGCGTAGATTTTTTTAAAATACCAATTAATACATGGATATTCTCATTTGGCCCAGACTCCAGACTCCAGACTTTACCGTATCATACATGCACATGTGTACATGTCTATTAGTACACGTCTAACTTGAAATGGCCATTCGGATTTATTTTTGTCAATGTTTAAGGGTTCTTAGATATTCTCATGTGGGCCAGGACCAAATGAGGATTTTTATAAATTCTTTTTAGTATTTTCGTCGGAGATATTCCCAATTGGTCTTGACCCAAATGAGAATTTTTTTCTTACTTAGAGAGGGGCCAAGCATGTATAATACGGTTAAGTCGGTATTTTATATGTTTTATTCTCACTCGGTCCAGGAGTCAGGGCCAAAAGAGAATATCCATGTATTACTGGGTATTTTTTTTTTTAAATCTAGGCTACTATGGCAGTTCAAAAATGTTTTAGTGTCATGACAGTCATATCTAAGCTACAGAGAATAAAAACAAGTCGGCATGTCATTCACTGCCAAGAATATACTATCTCGTGTGAAGCTCACCGCGTCTTCATGTGCTGATTCTCACTTGGGCTGCACCGATTGAGGATTATTCTCAAACGGCGCAGGTTCTCAATCGGCGCGGAACAGTAATATTTCAATCAATTCCAAAATATAATTTTTAGTTTTATTACAATAAAAACTGATTTTTTTATATTTTTTCCCTTTGGCATTTCAACACAATCACTATATGATATTGCCTCATTATGTTACATGAAAAGTTCATGGTATGACTGGTAGTTGTACGATCTCACCAAAAATGGGACAAATTGAGTATGTTAATTATAATCAGTAGTAGTAGTAGTAGTAGTAGTAGTAGTAGTAGTATTTACTATTATTTTAATTTGAAGCCAAGCATTATAAACGCTTGTGTCTCAAATCAATATGTTTATTTAGCAATATTTAATTTAGGGTTGCAGCTTTACCCCACACTTACTCTGTCAACCCATTGCACCCATTAATACATTTCCAGTATATATACATTTATATATAATCATCAGTTGGTGCATCACAAGTTGTTACGTCCTAGACCGAAAGGCAAGAAGAAATACATGTAAATTTTTCACAAGCACGTAGGTATTGCTGAAACATTGCTACATGTACGTGGATGCAGAGACAGTGTTATTGTGTCCTTTCCAGACCGTGCCTCAACGTCCGCTGCTTTCTTTCTCGGACAATACCCAGCTTATAAGGCAAGAGAGGGGATTGCAATGTCTACGGTGGGATCAAGGACGTGTATCATTAGTGCATTAACAAATGCAATTGCACAAGTTTTGAACGTATGCATCACAAGAAAATTTTTATTAATCTGAGATTTTGAAAATGAATATCAACATACACAGGTACGACGGTACTGTTTTAATATTTCATTATTACAGCCAAATTATTCAGATAAAAATTCAATCAAAGATATAAATGCTGTCCATAAATCTTCATTGCTCTGATAGGATAAAAGTAATATCATCTTTGGTGAAAAGAAAATATAATAATATTAAAAGCAACTGAAAGCTGGTAACGTTTTTGTGTTAATTATAACGTTGTGTGTATTTGTAAAAATAATCTGACCTGTCCATGTATTTCTGACAATTTGTTGTATTATCCGGTAAAGTTCTTTAGGTACGATATTTATGAACTTTACTCACTTGTAGACAGAATTATTCAAACAGGAGTTTCTGATGAAAGAGCTGCTGTACGTCGGTATTACGTACATAGCAATATCCAGTCATATGGTGTTCTAGATTCCGTTAAAATTTCAATAATGCGGGAAATGTTTGTATTAAACCATGGAGTCGTTCTCATGTGCTTACTAAATTGTTAACTAGAGCGTTTCAATATTCGTATTTCCTAGTGGGGCGACAGGCAAGATTAACGGGGGCAGGCGGTGTGTGCGAAGGACACGGAGTCATGCGACGGGTATTTTATGTGTCATGCCTCAGGGTGCACAGGCATAACCTGCCTCTCCCTGCCTGCTCCCCACCCCCTCCGGCACATACACACACACACACACGTAGCTGCCCGGTGTGCGTTCTATTAAATGGGAGCAAAGTGTGGTTTCTTTTTGGGGGGGGGGTGTTTTGGGGGTTTTTTTGGTTTGTGTGTGTGTGTGTGTGTGTGTGTGTGTGTGTGTGTGTGTGTGTGTGTGTGTGTGTTTTGCACCAATCTTGTGTTGGTTAACCAAAACACTGAACGTTAAGTCAGGTATAAATGCTCGGCCAGTCCCTTCACACGAGGTCATCCTGGAATTCGTGCAACAAAGTGGGTCGTCAGGCTGTTATAGTGTATAATTCTATTGTACTTTCCAGGAAAGTATATCGAATATTGTCAAGCAATGGTATTGTGTTTGATCACTGGAGTGTGACGGTCAGGTTAATATTTAAAATATTAACCTGACCGTCACACTCCGGTGCACATGTCTTGAGGTCGATGAGGCACCTGCAACATAAACATTCCAGTGCATAGAATAAAGCAGATAGTCAAAATACAGTAATCAATCGTCCATTGGCAAAATGCAAGAATAACAACAGATAAATACCCTCTGCATCATTTGGTAACAACTGGGTAAGTGATATTTCGTCCAAATCAATATCCCAGGTGGAAAAATTTTCAGATTGGAACGCCATTTCTTCCGCACGTACCACACCCAAAACGCGTCTGCACAGCTGGAATGCTCAAATACATGTACCGTCGTCACATGGTCTGATCAGTGGAGCATGCACACACGCGCTGATATTTATGCCACACTGTTACGCAACTTGTTGGTTCCCTTCAATGAAACTAGAATAGCTGGTTGATGCGCCTTTGCCCTTACCCGACAGGTTAAGGCTGAGTCAACAGCTTTCCGCGGTGCGCTCTGGGCTGTTGACCTAGTAACACTTTAGGCCACAGTTGTATATTTTGAGTTTCTCAGAAATTTGCCCCATAAAATGAGGGTAAAAGAGAGGAATAAAAATAAGATTTAAAGCTATTAAGTTTATTATGATTTTTTCAAAGGAGATATATCACAGACGATCCGCGGAAGTAGAAAAGGCAGAATTTCCATTTTTATTACTTATACTCGTTTTAAGAAGCTCTATCAATGATGATCGTCGGGACTAAAAAAGGCAGAATTTCAATTTTTTTTTCTGATTTTGGCAAATACAGGGTTGGGGATGGTGAAATGAAATATAAAATAACTCTCGCATTAGTATGGTATTATACACTATGTTAGATAATGTTCTTGGCTATGGTCTGTATTTTGGCCACAGACCTAGCCGCGAACATTATCCTATACCTATTCACGGACCGTGTTTCTCCGGGGTGACAAAACGGCGACAAATTCTTCGTAGGTCTAAACCGCCCTTATACGTGGCTCCTGATTGGCTGATTTAACATCAATACCATTTATTGCGTTCTAAATCCAAAATGACATAAGTGCAGTTTATCACAATACAGGATAAACTATGACACTTTCTGGAATACCTGCAACGGCAAAAATAGTTATTTCTGGGCTTAAATTCTTATATAAATGTTCATTGCATATCATATTTTTCAGCATTTTGTGAGGGCTGAGATTGTATCTATGACATCAGGTAAACGGAACTCTCGTCGCACATGCCGCCGTGCCGTGAAGCAAATGCACCGAAACATTCCAAGCAATTTATTCATCGGGCCTTTCATTGGACAAAGAGGAACAACTCTTTGGCCTTTAGTGAGAAAAATTTTCAAAAGCCCGACCAAATGATCACTTTGATGTTTCTAATTTGCATGCCTTCTTATTACAAAATGACCAACAAAAGACACAGAGAAAAAGTAAGAAGAGAGAAAGGAACCTCAGGCCGGGACCTCAGGTAGCTGAACTGAGCTTTTTTCAGATTTGTAGAACTGCAGACGGTACCAAATGTTCCCTGGACCATATATCCTGAGGCAAAGCACAATGAGGACTGAAGCATCTACATTTATGCAGGGACGTGGAACAATTACGGCTAGTTTTCAACAAAGAACACATACAGAGGTATTCAGCTGAAATGCACTATATATAGCATATTAATGGTATAGAGACAGATGAATTGCAGAGTTTGAACTGAAGCAAAACTTACATCAACCAGATTGTTCAAACAATGTACTTGGCAGTCTAAACAAGGTCAAACACAAAACAAGAACAAAAATGCAACCAGAACAAAAGACGCTACAGCCATTTGGAAAGTGTACCATATCTATTATAAGTACAACATGTTTACCCTTTGGTGTTTATCTGCCACATCAGAAAAAAAAACTCATGCATGACATTACCAAGACATGCTTCCTTAGGTGATAAGCACTACTGTTGTATCAAAACCTCTAGGGGCATTTTTTTTTTGCTCTGCAATGGTGCAGCCTCCCTGCCCATGCACTGAGCATCTGTCCCATCACAACTGATTGGCGCCACTGCTACAGGCGAATAATAAAGCTTGTAATATAATACAGGATTCTGACCACATGTATATAACTTATACGTTCCTGAAGTGTATGTAGGTGGTATGTATGCATGCATGCATGCATGCATACATGTATGTATGTATGTATGTATGTATGTATGTATGTATGTATGTGTATTTACATGTATGTATGTTTGTGTGTATGTATGTAGGTATGTATGTATGTATGTATGTATGTATGTATGTATGTTTGTAGTATGCATGTACGTTTGTATGTATTGTATTTGTGTCTTTTTGTCCATGACCTAATCTCGGACTCTGAATCATTTTATTCAACATAAGCATACAATGAAATTTAATTAATAGTTGTGATATCTGTAGAAAGAAAACCTTTGGTATATTTCCGTATTATTATAGTACATAAACCTCGATGTTATCACAAAATCATACAAGAAGCTAGGGTAACCCCAACTTAGGATTTACAATCTGTTAGCATGTGGCTACCTATCAGGAAATGACTAGATGATGTACACCATAGCTAGGAAATGATACATAAGACTACTTATTAGTTGCATTTGGATATTAAAGAGAAGAGAGACGGACAGATTTTGGATACCAATCTAGCTATTATCATATCGAATGCAATTTTGAATGGTGTGTCTTTGAAGCTAATGGGTAGCGAGGTGCGTCTTGGTATCTTGTATGTTATAAATGCGTGACTGGCGATTCGGAAAACATGTTTGCAGAGTATCTAGGTAATTGAGTTTTGCTGTATCTATAGAAAATGTTTGAGCTCTTTGGTATATCAAGTCATTAAATAATAAAGCGGATAGGGGTTTTTTTTCGGTACTTTTTTTTTCTGACTCCATTTCACGAATGACCCCATGCCATACAAAGATGGAATAAGTTAAAGGAAGTTTAAAAATGAGTTCTATATTAGCAAGAGATTTTTGACGGGTATTAACTTTTCTAATCGCTTTAAAACGCCAATAGTGCGGGGAAGTGGATTAGCTATTTTCTCAATGTGGGCATTCCGATTTTCATTGTTATGGATCGCTAGTCCCAGAAGTGAGATTCGCTTGTTCTTTCGATTTGAGTGTCATTATGGACTCCCTCACCCTACCCAGCCACGTACCAGAATAACGGTACTCATGTAGCACTTAACAGCTGGTGTATGGAATGCTATGGCGGAGCATAACGTGGTATTTGCGACATGGACACAACATTTCAAAATCAAATTTATATGTAAAACTGTATATTTTCTCGATGGTGACATCTTCAAGAGTATCAAATATGACATTTATGTCTGAAAATTATTTGGAGAGATTTTATAGGCATTTATATTGCGAAAATCGTAATTTTATGTGTCGAATGTAACACTTATTTTTTCCAAATTTTCAACAAAAACATATTAAATGATTTTTTTTGTGTGGACATGATAATCCAGTATGTACTTGTATTAATTTGATATGATTATTCTTTTTCAAACAAATCCCAGTTATTATTTGATCACAGGTCATGTGTAGTTGATCATGTCACGTCTGTCACATTTTCTCACCAAAAAGTTCCATTTTCTCCAAAAGTAACAAATCAAAAATGACCAAATTTAATATTTTCCTTGTTTGTAGTTTGATTGAATAGAACATACAATCAGAATCAGGAAATGTCGCTGCAACAAAATTTATGAAGTATTTCTTTTTTGTGACGTATATGACATTTCGCGACGGGCGTGAAAGTGCCAAGAATGTGTATCTAGTAACCTGGCCTACATAGCAAACCAATGCACCCTTGGTCCTCTGCTGTCATTTGCTCCATGTATATTGTCTTTAAGCTATTCCCATTCGACCTGGTCTGCTGTTTTCAGCATTGTTCACTTTTTTAAATTTTAACAGGCTGAAGTATACTAGTATATCGCTCGTGCATAATCTTTTGATAATCAAAACAACCTGCCCTCATCCACTCCTGTATGAGTATAATAGCTGAACAGGATAAACCAGTGGTCACTGAGAAATCGTTAAAACATCTTTTGCTTTCGAATGTTTCAGCTCGTGTCAGTTAATTTATATTTCAAAGTAGAGTTGCAATCTTTGATCCTTTTACAGCATAAGTTTAACTGAGACCTGTGACTCCGTCAGCATGTTTTTCACGCAAGTAGTTGATATATTTGTTTATTTATTTATTTATTTATTTATTTATTTATTTATTTATTTATTTATTTATTTATTTATTTATTTATTTACTTATTGTTGTTTTATTATTATTGTCATTTATCCTCACGAAAAATGAGTTAAGTGGGCGATAAAGTGTTAATAGCTTGACTTTACATTTCGTTGGCTTCTGATCGGGGGTTGTTCGTTTCATTCATGTCGATTACAACTTCGTGTGTTCATGTTATCTCGCGCTCCCCTTGACCTGTGTATACGTGTCCTATATTCGTGTCCTATTTGTAATAGTCTTTGTTCTTGAACTGGTTTGAGTTCCCCCAGGGCGGGGTATCATGGGATCGCTTCGTAGATACTTTCCTGATTGGTCACTTGTTTTCGGCGCCAAACTTGTTTGCCTGGTTCGCATGTATATAGGACGAAGCCAGAGCACGATGTCTACGCTAATTTGGGTTTGGAACTGGACACCTGGTTTGGTCAACACATTTGAGCGGATAGGATGGTATTATCATGTGGTGACAGCGGATCATCTTGTGGAAACGGTGGTATTGGTGATACCAAGGTGTGGTCTAACGCCGTGCACATTTGATGGCTTCAATAAATACCGTGTGTGTCAAGGGACTACCGGGTTTTGTGATTTGTACCATAAAAGTATCCCACAATTCCTCGGTGACAATTATATTTATGGTTATCCTTACTATTATTGTCGTTGTTGTAATTATTATTATTAAGTACTAGGAGTAGTAATAGTAGTATCTTTATTACATTCGAAATGCCAGTTCGCATGTGGCAAGGTGTTAACGTTGGCAGTGCCAGAGCATACAGGAAGTACTAAACTCTCACAAGAAAAACAAGGCAGCAGCGTGACGAGCAGATACTCGTCAAAACGTACGTCCCTTTAATCAGACATGTATTCAGACCTGATACATGTCTACGTAAGGTTTCATGGCCAAAGGTGATGGACAAAAATATTACAGGCCACACGTAAAAGCACATCCACATAACCATGACTTTACCAACTGCCCCCATTTTACTACAAAAATATGCCTTTAGTACCTATTCACTTCTATTTATAGGTTGTATGTATTTACACCTTTTTTTTTATCACAGACAAGTGCCTCCGCTTGTGCCTACGTAATAAATAAACTGACGTCAAAGGAGGTAATATATAAAATGTGGGAACATCCATTTTAAACATGTTTCAACATATGTCCAAGTTACCTGAGGCCTAACAAAAATATATGTGTGGTTCCAGTAACCACACCGACCCCACTGAAAAGAAACGTCACATTTTAATGCAAAATTAGTTTCTATGAAACCAAATACATCTTTTGAGCACTTTATGATTAATTCATTTGAACATTTGAATCGGATAAGACCGCCTGCATTTTTTTATTCATGCCTATTTCAAGATACAAAGCCAAGTTGCATGTTATTAAAACGTGGCAATTGTTATTTTGTGCCATATGACCGGTCCCACCTATTTAGTGATGACATTCTGAGAACATTTGTCGCACATAACAGGTCCGTTAGACATGTTATTTCATTGTCGCCCTTCTTGATTTCTGAACCGTCCAGTATGTTGACCATTGTTTGGACCTTGGCTATTTTTTTTATATTCCGTTTGGCTGGTAAAATGTGTTAAATCAGCTCTGCTTTAATTATGCTATGGATTGGTGGTATGCATATACCAATTTAATTGGCATGCACATCATCTTCAAGCAGATCGATTTTATGTCTGTCTCTTCCAGCACCAATTGACTTGACTTGATGACAAATTTGGCCTTTCTACTCCATTCAGTTTTGAGTCTCATAAGGGGATGAGTACCTCGCATCGGTGAATTCAAAACCTCACTGTCAGATCAGGGTATACCAGTTGATATAATGACCGGGGTTGAAGACCTGGCTTTTTTAATCATACCACACAAACGTATGATACCGTCTTCTCAGATGGCTGTTGCCCCCAGCAAACAAAGCTCCATGTTTCTTTACTGGCTAATACATGGAGCTTTTCCTATTCTGCAGACAAAGTGATTTGGACTTGGCATCATTTGTGATAAGGTGAATGGCTATTGAAGTCAAACAAAAAATACCTTTATTATACCATGGATGCTTTATTCCGTACAAGTAAGTGGGGACGAAATTAGTTGTCACAGGGTTAAGTTGTCATCACCCACTTTTTCAGAATCCCATTTGACAAACCTTGGTTTTTCTACTTAATAGTTGAAAACATTTGAAGAAAAAAATGAGATTTCCAGCTACAGGCACGTAATAATCGTTTGTAAAGAAAGAAAAAAGGGAGGGAGGGAGCGAGGGAGGCACAGAAAGGAGAGAAAGAAAGAAAAAGAGAGAGCGAGAAAAAAAGAGGGAAAGAGAAAGAAAGAAAGAAAGAAAGACAGAGAGAAAGAAACAAAGAAAGAAAAATGAAAGAGAAAAAGAAAGAGAACGAAAAAAGAAAGAGAATGAAAAAAGAGAAAGAAAGAAAGAGAGAGAGAGAGAGAAAGAGAAAGACAGAGAGAAAGACAGAGAGAGAGAAAGACAGAGAAAGAAAGGAGAGAAAGAAAAGAAAGAGAAAAAGAGAGAAAGAAAGAGAGAGAGAAAGGAAGAGAGAGAAAGAAAGAGAGAGTAAGAAAGAAAGAAAGAAAGAAAGAAAGAAAGAAAGAAAGAAAGAAAGATGCTCACATCCATGACCATGAAAGGCATGATAAAAAGCAGTACCTATTATTGTTAAAGAAAGAAAGAGTGCGTGAGAAAAAAATCCTTACATCCATCCCGAAAGCAAGAGCGAAAGATCGTGGGACTACCGTCCAAATCAACATTTAATCACGCCAAAACACAATTATATTTAAATGATAAATAATAATGGCGCACTGTGCATGGCCGGCTTCGCCCGTTTTACTCTCTAAACAGAGCCAGAAAATGTCCGCGTTGTAAATGTCCGCGATATCCGTCTTGTGGACATCGCGGACATTTCGAGATTGTACCTTTTGCAAATATACCAGCCATCTTGGTGCTCCAATGCGAGACGAGAGCTCCTGATGGGCTTTGTTTACATATGCCCTTTGAATGTCAGCACCAACGAGTCATACATAGGAAGGTCAAAATTCTTACACCCTCAAGTTAAAGATTTATAAAAGTTCACATTCAATGGTTTGAAACACATTTATACGATTCAGTTATCACAAAAACGTCCTTGCTTGCCAGGTCCCAATTCCAAAATCCCTATCGAGTCCCGAGTGGTGATGTTTCGGAGAAATGACTGGTTCGCATTGTGATTGGCTGAAAATACGATGGCTGCCACATGACGGCACGCAAGCCAGTTTCATGGATATAGTCTGATAGATTAGCCATCTCACAATTTTGTAGGGTGGTCACTTGGTTGTGGGACATTTTCATTTACTCGTCAAATCACTTCGGTATGTGAAGACTGTGGGTCGTCGTCAGACGTGACGCGTGCATGTCAAAAATGATCGATTATGGGTAGATTTGAAACCTAAAAATATGAAAAACAGGCATAGTCAGTTATATTCGGGCGTGGCATTATGGATTTGTATAGACCCATATCTTTTACATGGATTGCCAGGCAGGCCAAGCCTATATTAATCACCCTCCATGGCACAGATGGTGGCATATACTTTCCTACCTACATGTTTGGTGGAGGAAACCGAAGGACTCGGAGAAAACCAACGTGCACAGTCAGAGTGGTAGGAACTCTTTCCACATGCGTCCCCAGCCGTGAATCGAACCCGGGCCGCAGAGTTGAAAGGCGAGCGTGTTGCAGCTACGCCAACTGTGCTCCAGGATTATGGATTTGGTCATATATAGATAGCAAAGAGTGTTTGGGGGGCCAGAATATGGGTCCAAGTTTCAAGGGGCGTGGCTTCATATTTTCGGGAGCTTTTTAAATATGGTATAATAACACTATTCCGCAAAGGGTGGTTTTCGAAGTGGCTCTGACATTAAACAAATACGTTATAAGACATATAAGCATAGACATTATAACAAAATTAGATCATACAAATATTGTTACTAGAACATTTGTAGAGGTCCATATAAATTTATAACGTTATGATTTGTCTGAATGGAGCATAAACTACAGGACAGAAGTTGGCCAATTTGACAAGGTTCCATCGTCCCTACTTCAAAAGTTGTCAAAACTTAACGGGATGAAACACTTTGCGTCATTAAACAATGGCCGTTGTTAAGCTGTATGCTCATATATTCAGTGTTTTCCAAACCATTGTGAGCAATCTGTTTGATAGGTTTCACTGGGATAGATCTGTGATTTTAGCCTTTTGGCTAACCCTATATCACATATACTGCCTGGCCCAGATCGAACGATCTCAGTATTTAACTTGTATTCGTGCAGGAAAAACGTACAACCTGCCCATAGCACAAGACATCGATGGTCGATTCTTTGTCACAGGAATCAGATTCAGGCTCGAACCCACAGTCAGAGGGGTATGGCTGTGCCCATATTGTCCCTCGGCAAAGAGTCTGGGCCCTCGCCCCCGGGCTGCCTGTCCACAGGCTCACAAAACGTCTGTGCTGTCATGCACATGGGCCTGGTTGTCAATTCTTCACTCTCGTTGTTTTCTCTCGCCTATCCTCGTTCTTGCATGCCAACAAACTCCCCTTTATGTCATTTTTCATCTGCTTCTTCTTCGCCATTGATGTTTGCATGCAGGTTTTCCTGTCCTGTAATTTCTCCACTGGATCTTGTCCAAGAGTTGTACACGAGTTGTACTTGCTATTGGCTTTCCAAAACACTGCAAGGCCAGATACTCAACAGGAGGAGTTGATCAGGACATTTTGTTCTTTGATCATATGTGGTGAGAACTGAGTGAGCAACTAAATGAAATGGGCCTGCTACCCAAGTAAACATTGGAAAACAAACTGTCAAACCTTAGTGGATATACTTGCTGGAAGCCATTTTGACACAAGCTGTTGTTAGGGTCAAAGTCAGCTGACCGCGCAATTGCCTTATGTTCTCCATCGGATCCTTGGTAGCGGCATGCGAAACGACAAACATGAAACCAACAAGTGACTGGCTTTACTAAGTTTGAGATGAAAACCCTGATTTTATACCACAAAACAACAATGTATCTTAAAAATAATACATCAAAGTTGAATGTTCTCAGTCACACCACTCATACAAAAGTTCGATCAGGAGGAATGAGCACTTTTTACGTGACGGCACATTTTTTGTAAAAATTCAAAGGCATGAACTTTGATAGCACTTTTCTCGAAAGTCAGTTTCCACAAGATCAATATTATTTTTAAATGATGTCAATTAAAAATGGAAATATATATCATCCCAAAATAAACCGATAATGCAAGATAAATATCGGACTTACGAAATGTTGATCTTGCTTTTTAATTCTGCCTTCCGTGACTTTTGGAGCTCAAAAAATGAAGAAACTGTATGACATCGTGGTATCAACTCCTTTTTTTTTTTTTTTTTTTTTTTTTTTTACAAAAATATGTTGCCAGAAGAGGGTTTTATATTATCGTTCAGATAAAAAAAAAAGTATCGACCCATATCTTTTACATGAATTGTGGAGCAGGCCAAGCCTATATTAATCACTCTCCATGGCACAGATGACTACAGTTCCCCACTCACCAGGTGTAGGTTGGATGGATGCCTGCTGTATATGTCTACATAAATAAGATCTCTGCATGAAGCCCGCTGACATCCCTTATTAACCAAAATTCGTGAAAGGTTAAAATGTATTATGTTATGACATAGCATGTTAATTGACACGTAGGCCACACGTATCAGAACCAATGGATGTATGGTATAAAACAGTTCAAAGGTTTATTCCAGCACGTTTGCAAATTATTTCATTTTAAGATCTGCAAACTATCGTTCGGAAAGTTTGCAGATCTTAAAATGAAATATATTGCAAACGTGCTGCAATAAACTTTTGAATCTATGCCCACTACAAAACAGCATGAAACTTCGAAGAAAATCTCTCAACTGATATAACGTTGTGTGAGAAGAAATCTAAACATGCATAATATCACCAAAATGTATAGTTTATTGGGTCAAATTATCAATTTATATTTGCTGGACAAGCTTGTCGGCAGAGTTTGGCTCTTAAGACTGTCAGTTCTTGATCTTGCCAATGCAATGTCATAATTTACAGCTGATATTGTATTATGTTGGTGTGCAAAGCATAGGCAGTTTATAGCCCATAACTGACGAGTTTATGGATATATCAGTATGAACCAGATTGATGGCCTGGTTCTTGATTTATTAAAACATGAAAAGTATCTAAGGCCTAAATTCTACCTGTATGATGTTTCATGATACAAATGCCAATAAGAAAAAAGGCACAGCAGAGAGACGAATGGTCAAACAATTTATCATTCTGACTAAACACTGGGTCTGGTCAAGTGGCTGTTTTATACCATACACCCACTGGTTCTGATACGTGTGGCGTACGTTTCAATTAACATGCTATGTTACAATATAATAATACCCGTTAACTTTTCACGAATTTTGGTAATTCGTGCTGTCTGTGGGTTTCATGCAGGGATCTTATTTAAGTACGACAACCAGTTCAAGAATGCAATTTGATTGGTTCTATTTGGAATACATGAAAGGGTAAGGAGTACCTTTGTGATTGAGTATTAGTTCATTGCAGTGATTCTTGACGTGTACTTTTTGACAGTTTAATTCTGGGTCCCTGTCTGCGAAGGTCAAACGTATATGGCTACCCTTTTCACTAGGTGAGTCAGCATTTCAATTCTGTTGTTTTTATGTATTAGTACAGTCTTGACACTATAAGTAAGACTAATATTTTATCATTTATTTGACATTATTTCACATACATTAGTCTTACAATTCAAGTGGATTGTCTTCACAAAATGTAAAGACAAACAGACCCGACTGCAAAAAAGTGTTCCCTGCTGATAACCCGTATGTAATTATTTGTAGGTTTTTTTTTTGGGGGGGGGGGGCTGTGAAAGTCTTAAAATGTCAAAAGTTGCACATCAAATGTGACAATCGTAATTAATTCAAGTACAGGTTCAGACACAGTGACTGTTTTATAAATGTCAAAACATATATATAGATGTATTCTGCGCATGTTGTGTAACAAGAATCCTTTATTAACAGTACAGGTTCATACACAGTGCCTGTTTTATAAAAGTCAAAACATATATAGAGATATATTCTACGCATGTTGTAACAAGACCCCTTTAAATTAAGTACAGATTCAGACACAGTGACTGGTTTATAAAAGTCAAACAATACATATAGATATACCCTGCGCATGTTGTAACAAGACACCTTTAATTGAAGTACAGGATCAGACACAGTGACTGTTTAATAAAAGTCAAAACAAAGAAGATATATTCTGCGCATGTTGTTATTAGACCCCTTTAATTAAAGTACAGGTTCACACACAGTGACTGCATTTATTTTGAAGCAAAAAGAAATTTGATAGTTTATTTTATTTTACCTTACTTCAGTTAACTTTACTTTATTGTAAGTATATTTAAGTGGGTCTGAACCACACAAAGTGTGTGGCACCGCTGCGCTATTTTTATAAAAGTAAAAACAAGGAAGATATATCCTGTGCATGTTGTAACAAGAACCTTTTTGGTAATTAAAATAAAGGCTATAATCTATTAGTGGTGTTTTGTAGAAAATTGAACAAATTACATGTATTTTTGTATGGCGTACATAAATGATGACACAAACAGGCATATATCTTGAAGTTATACCGGTAGTTATCCAGATATATGCCCAAAACATGCAATTCTCTGCTCTGGCAATTTCCAATTCATTTCTCAGCCATAAAATATCTGCTTCAGTATCCCAAACAGTGAGACTGGATGGTTATATGACAGGTCAATTTTATCATTGGGTTTTCAGTAAATACAATAGATAACAGATGTACAAGTGGCACAGCCAGCATCCTTTCTCTGCTAAGTTTTATTAACCATTATGGAGCTGATTTAAGACCGAGTCTACAGCTTATCTCGGAACCCTTTGCGCACAATGTGCGGAAAGTGTCCCAAGGAAAGCTGTTGACTAATATAACCTTTTGCTCTAGACTAGGCTTGCCGGTATTAAAATGAAAGGTATCTTCTCATGAAATTTGAATCTTTTGAACCATTATATGTTTAACAGTGCTGAGAAAACGACTATAGCTGTGATTGGCACTTTAAAGGTTAATTTCCCTAGTGGGTCCCATTTGCATTATTGCTTTGAAACTTATCCATTTGTCTTTATCTGTAGTCCCTCCAGCTGTGCCCTATCTTATGATAGTTTATACAAATCCATTTACCATCAGGATCCTTTGAAGTGGTTTTCTCCTTTTGAGGTTGTTATTATTGTTGGGTTTTTTTTCTGTCAGTATGGACCAAAGGTTGATGAACTTTTGTATTTCTCAAAAGTGCTGTAGTTCTCTTTGTTCCATCCTACAGAAGTTGAATATGTGATTTACAAGCTTATCCAATACAGCCATATATAGGGTCCTGTTGGGGTATCAAGGTATCATCTAATTACATTCCATGCTGCATTGTCATTCCGGAGCCCTCCTTGGAATATGCTTTTGATTTGCTGTGAGAGAAAAAGCTCAGAGGTCTATTCTATTATGGGTCTCCTCTGCAATGTCAATAAAATGCTCAGAGAAACGTTATTGTTTCTCCTGAGTATCTTATTTCAATTTTGCAGTCCTTGTTGGCCCTACAGAATGCTCAAAAATCATCAGACTAAGCTTTTAGATCGGTAATGATGTTCCCACGTTATGTTGGGTCAATTCCTGATCAACCTGGAATACACCTTCCCCTTCGTAAGCCATTGAAGTGCCTATATTACACATCTATATCATGGGGGCACTGGCTCCTTGCTCTGATATGATTTTATTTGATTGCTTAAGGGTTTAGCCTTCACGAAAACTGTATTTCTCGAAATATCTGGGCTACTGGCTGAAAAGGTATGAGGTATGACGCTGTCAGCCTGGGGTTTTTGTGGCTGAGATGCTTGGTTGACATTGTCTTCAGGCGATATGATTGTTTGTACTTGATAGTCTTTGGGCAATGGTAATTGTGATCATAAATTTTTTCACTAGGCCATGCTGAATAACATTAAGGCGTATCACTTATTATAAATGAGGTTTAACAACGCAATAATTGGTACACAAGTCACCATATCATGTCTCAGCTAAGGTTTGGTACAAAGTAATTTTTCATGTAAGTAATTATATCAAAGTCAAAATACTTGATATAACATGCCTATAAATACCTCAGTCGATTAAATACAAATGAAACATCCTAGATTCAACTCTCTTACAACTGGTGCTTTCAATCGAATGACATGAGTTTTAGGTTGGAAAAAATTATATGAAGAATTGGCCAAATGACTCCTTTCATAATAGTTTCTGTCAAATAGTTTTATGTAATTTGCTTTTTAAGCTGCTAGATACTTCATTTATTTACATTTTTTATTGTTTGTATACATGTTTGCCTGATGATTAACAAAAATTCAAATGTGCAGTCGGCATATTCCTAACATTAATCAGTCTCCTTTTCCTCTTGTGTACGTAAGATACAAAATCATCCCTTGCATAGATCTTATACGCAGTGGCACGACACTGTAAAGATTTTATATCCTGTCATGCATGTAACAGGGTGGGGGGGGGGGGTACAAGGGGTATTCAGTAAGGAAAGTCCGTTCATTTTCTGCACGTCCTTTCAGCTGATATCTAAATTTTCCTTTTGGCCATATCTTGTACTGGGGGAAATTATTACTAGTACCTGCGTGCAAACGTTAAGAGAATAGTCCAAACACCAACATTAAGACAAACCAGTGTTAAGAAAGATATATAACCATTCGTATGCCCTTCCCTGGTCGCTTGGTCAAAAGGCAGGTGAGATTGTCTCTGTGAAGACAATAGTAACCATTCAAGTGCTAATCACTGCTTCTTCATTACCGTTAAACATATAATGGTTAAAAGATTAAAATTCCTCACGAAGATACCTTTCATTCAAATACCAGCAAGTACCGTCTAACGCAAAAAGTAGTCTTAGTCAACAGCTTTCCTCAGGGCACTTTGCACGCACTGCGCGTAAAGTGCCCCGAGGAAAGCTGTTGACTCAATCCTAAATCAGCACTTTAAGGGGTAATCTTGTTAAAACTGATCCAATTTACTATTTATGCTTACCATCAAAAGTTAGATAGGAAGAAAAGAGAGAGAAAGAAAGAAAGAAAGAAAGAAAGAAAGGAAGGAAGGAAGGAAAAAGACCAGCTGTAAATGTTTGTAGCAGATTAAGGTAACAAACGTCATGAAACAAGCATTTTGTTTCTACATAAAGGTCATGAAACTTGCCAAATGTCCGATAAGCTGATAATAGGGAAAATATAGATTCCAACCAAACAATAATTATGCTTTTTTATCTTTCAAATAGATTTAACCAGATGACTTAATATGAGCATGGAAAGTTTGCCCACTCAGCCCCTTATGCCCACAAATCACTTGGATAAACAGAAGTGGAACCAATAAAGAAACATATACAGTCCCAGTATGCTCTGTTGTCAGTTGCATTACAATATCATATGTGATGCCAGTAGCGGATAATTTTAGGCGACATAGTTTCGCTTCTGTATTTAAAACCCAGCTTCTCCTGCAATAGCCTGGTATCCCAGGTACCAGTCCTCATGGCCTCTATTGTTATCACAATCCTCACAGACAGTGCCTTGTGGGTTGAAGTTATAAATATTGATACCAGATGGAAAATCCATTTTATTGGCACTTTGGTTTCATTCAACAAGCATCACGCGCTTTTGCTGGCTAGATATCACTATTGTCTTCTTGTACTTGTATACCTAAAAATTCAAATCCCTTTGATAATTGCAACCTGTGCTTCAGACTCCGCTTCAAGTTTAGCTATTGACAGCCAAAAGGACATAGCGTCTGCAAACGTTAGCATGGTGTTTGTCCAAGCCAAATTGAAAATGGTCCAAATAATAAAAGACTGCAATTTAATTTTCAAATCAATAACTGCAGAATTATAACTTCTGATGATTAGGACACTGTAGTATGTACTAAATTATTGTAGCTGTTGAACTGTTTCCTTGCGTCCATTTACGTTTCTTTTTGGTGTACACCTTACAAAAATTGGGAGTGGCCAAAGGCTCTCGCACAATAGAAAAGCTTGTTACATACATGACTAGCATATACTAATGAGACTGAAATGAGATTTTCGCCAATGAGAGATTTAGTTACTTTGTGAAAGTATCTATTTGTTACCCACTAATGTAAAGAGTCAGCATAAGACCGCGTACATCATCCTAATGGACTGCGTATCTTCTTCTTATGCCATGTGAAGCAGAAATCAATATTGCCATAAACGCAATAAACCCTGCTATACGCTTGCGCAAACGCGACTGATGGTGGGAGGTGCTTTTTAGGGGTTTTGTGTATCAACATAACAAGGTCCAAAATGAGTAAAAGTCCATATAACATATATTTCCCTACAAGGGCCTGACTGATGCAGAAAACTGACATTCTTACACTCGCATATGAATATACATGGCTGAGTATGCTAAATCGCATGGGCGATTAGCGTATGTGCACAGGCATGCTCCCGGGCATTTTTTTATTTTATTTTTTTTTTTTTGCTATGTACTCCCACTTTTTCCGGCTTTCAATCATGAATTTCATTCCAATCTTGTCCTGTCATACAGACTTGTTCCATTTAAACATTTTAATAAAATTAAAACAGCAAAATTTTGTTAAAAACAGCAATAACAAAGTGACGCTTCGGAGACCGTGTACAATAAACATGGTGTTGTCGCAAATATTTAAATTCTGAAGCTCACTGCCTGTCTACCACAGTGACTTATCTGCGTGTTTTCCTTGCCTTCCGCAAGGAATTCTCACTCATATCTTTATGTGTGTCTAGATTTGTTCGACCGGATTCTTTTTGTGAAAAAATGATGTGAAAACATAGCATATTGGTCAATAATCTTCGCGTGAATACGACTTGTTTTCCAACATTGGGGACACGAGACCAGCACATGGCAAGGGAATAACGATTTTCATTGGACAGTGAGGCCACGTAATCAAAACACATTTATAATGAGGTAAAATGATGTCTCCATACCTATCCTGGGCTAGTTTATTGAGGGATACCCTATGATTTTTTTGAGCCAATAAGAGAGTTTGTCACATAGAAAGACGAAAATCTGAAGATTCCAGCAGTACAAGATAATGGCAGACGATGCAAAACATTGTGACTACAAAAAAGGTGCAAAGTTATCACGTTTGGGGGTAAATTTTGCACTTGTATCATCCAAAATATCGCAAAAAATGGAGAGCTCTTTAATTTTTATCCATTTAACAAGAATATATTTTTTTACTGGAAAATCGAAATGTTGATAATTGTCGTATTTGTCATTGCAATGATTAGGCTTAGGCCTCACATATCTTGGTGCAATCATTTTATCACAGGTATGTCGTTTAGAATTACATAGTAACATTGTTGCTAACACTCAAACATTTATGTGATCACTGCCATCTGTAAGGTTACGTTGCAAATTTAGAATTCATATGTAGCTTTGTAGAGAGGTCTGCATAGCAGCAACTCACTGGGGTAAAAGTGTAGTAATAAAATCATTCATTTATTAATTTTATCAGTTCATTTGCCACTCTTCATGTCGGCATATTTGATTCTACAATGTGCTTTTCTCTGGCGCGTCTTTTATCGGAAGGCATAAACCAGATACTGGTTCCATCTATCAATTTAGCGTTTTTGTCAAAGTGTATGATGACGATGTTTTAACTAAAGTAGTTTTGTATATGTCGAATAATAACAAATTTACAGAAATTAAATTCAACTTTAAGCAATATTACTTTAATGTGTTTACTGCACTTGTACACTCCTAATCTGTTACCCGCAATTTATTCAACGTTCCTGGAACTTTGCGATGGATTT
Organism: Hermodice carunculata; assembly: GCA_964020975.1. Taxonomy (NCBI): domain Eukaryota; kingdom Metazoa; phylum Annelida; class Polychaeta; order Eunicida; family Amphinomidae; genus Hermodice; species Hermodice carunculata. The sequence goes on from OZ026619.1 coordinate 47,450,350, forward strand.
CCATGAGTTAACCTCTTAGTTTCGAAGAATATAGACATATTCCTTAGAATGTAAAGCTTTTATTCCTGAGACTTAAGTTATGTTCCTCGGAACGTATTACTATACTCTCAAGAACATTCTTCTATTCACAAGAAATTTCCTACATTCCCAAGTTTTTCTCAAATTCCTAGGAATTCGACTCAATTACTTGACATGTATTAATATCCAAATTGCCATTTAACTCAACTATGATGAAGTAATATTGGTAATATTTTGCAAATGGACTACTATCAAGATCTATCCTGAGTCAAGGTCCAATTTCATATTAATATCTATTTTAACTAACTGTTGTGCTTTTATGTTTTATTTTTGAAGAGTGTATCGTGGTGTCCTGCGTTTGTTGTGTTCTATTGTTTTGTGCTTATTGTATTTTCTGTCAATCGACAAATCATCGTGTTTGTAAATGGTGTGGTCAATAAAGCCAAGGTCCAATTTTATATTAATATCTATTTTTAACTAACTGTTGTGCTTTTATGTTGTAGTATGAAGAGTGTATCGTGGTGTCCTGCGTTTATTGTGTTCTATTGTTTTGTGCTTATTGTATTTTCTGTCAATGGACAAATCATCGTGTTTGTAAATGGTGTGGTCAATAAAGCCTTTCATTTCATTTCAAGCTTCTACCATCGGTAGCACTGGAGATATGGCTACTGAGCAACATTGTCCAAATGGAATGGACAATATATTGTCGATAAACACTTTTACTTCAAATGCTTTTTGTATGAGTGAAAGACCACATTTCTGCTAATTGTTTTGTTATATTCTGTAAGGATCACTGTTTTCCGACTTCTTCACTTTTGTGAACGCCTTGAAATTCTGTAAAATCCAAATTCCACTTGACATACCTTCTATTTGATAATTCTCCATTGTCATCCATATAGAAAAAGGACCAAATTACCGATGACGCAGTCTACAGTATTACTCGAATGCAGTAAGTACTGATGCAACATTTCTACATAATTCTTTATATATTAAGGCATGAAAATCAAATCGCCAATATTTTGGGCATGCATCAATGGACCCAATGTAAAAGAAAAAAGGTAATAAAACTTAAAGTCCAGGATTTTCGCTATTGTGATTGAGTTTCCTACGATCGAGGTCATACCGGTAGTTCCCATATAAACTTTTTATATGTTAGTGTTATGTGTTTTTCTCATACATCTTCCAATTGAAGTTTCCACGGGCCATTTGATAGTTGACAAGTGATAGTATAACAGGTATATTCGAAATATGCATTCCTTGTCGCTTTTTTCTTTCGTCGAAAGGCGTATTTATGCAAGTATAGACATGGCATTCACGAGCAGAACCAAACATAGTACGACGAATGAAGGCCTAATGATCTCTGAAAGAAAAAGATAAATTGATTTTACTCGGGCACAGTTTAACATATTATTGTTAGTCTGAATTACATCTTCAAATTTGTTAGCTTTGTATTTTGATCATTGGAATAATTGATAGCTTAAATTTGATATCTATGGTTGGTTTAGGAAAATGATCGGGCAACAGGGAAACCTTAAAGAGACCTTTTCTTGCAGGAAATGGGACACCTGGTAAACAAACCATAGGATGAAACAATTATAGAGGAATAGCACAGTGCAAATTGACGCTATGAGCAGGTACAGAAGCAGCATAGTACCGCAGATACAGACCATTTGCGCTTTCTGACCGATTTGTACAGTTGAAGAATCTAGAATTATCTTTGATATCAGTCGAGGAAACACCCTGCAAATGGATGCAAATATCCCTAAATTGACGCGTTTCTATTGCGACGTGCTGAAAATTTAAAGCGGAAGCATAATTTCAAAATAATTCATAACTTGCTTACGTTTAAGGTTGAAACAAGCAAGAGGTATCAAAAACAAGCTAAACAGGTGTACGTCCCAAAACATTACTAATAAATCCAGGTATCCAACTTTAAAATTCATTAATATTGCTTAAACGCATAATTCTATTATAGTTTATTACATTACAACTATTACATTGGGTGTCAAAATCATGTACATTGTGATAAAGGCATTTGTTTTAAAATTTTCATTCCACGTCACGCTCCGTATCTTCATTTGCAAGTCAAAATTGACATGTTTCTGCGGAAACCTCCTAAAACTATAATACTAAAGTGTTGATTGAAATGACTTCATATTCTTCTTCCATTTTAAGTTACAAATACGCACGAGGTAACAAACGAAAGCCTATTGCGGGTATATTTCAACGCAATATAAATGTGGACCAATTTTTAGAATTGCCGACTCATTATTTTTTATCGAAATGTATCTCTATGAAGAATTGCCTGAATCAAACTATCATACATGTATGGAAACCCCTTATTGTTTAAACCAAGCACATTACCATATATTTTATGCCCATTGTAAATTATGGAATATGATGTAGTTTTTTGTTTTGTTTTGGTTTTTTCTTTCAATTTCAGAGCAAACACATGTCAACTTGCCAAAACGTCCATTGTGAAGCATAGATCCAGAGTATTTCCTATCAAACGTCCTCCATTCTGAGGTAGAAATACATTGAAGGTATCCAGTGAGAGTTAAATGCATGATTTTTTTTATAAATATTGTAAATATACAGTAAACACATATCACGTTTTCAAATGTTAAATCGCACATTAATTACTGATTACTTATTAATTAGAAAATGCAAAGCATATAGATATTTATCTTGGTATCAAACAGAAGCTTGTATCTTTATATATTTCTTTCTGTTTTGTATGTGAATGTGACACATGTACCCACATTTTGGTTCCCCTCGAAATCATTTAAACACCTCATGTTCAAAAATATATAGAAATGAAAACAGTACACATAAATCTATTCAAAATGGAAGCTTGACTATCACGGGAGTCAAATACAAATGGACATTTCAGTAACTGTCGTTCTAAATTCAGTATATTTTCGTTTGGGGCCCAGTTACCATTAGAAACAGACTGCATATCATCATTGTTATATTCTGACACAAATCAAAACATGTTTAAGTTCTGAAGCTATCTAGCTATCTAGATATTCAGAACCATCGTTCGCACAGGGCACATACTACTTTCTGTGATTAATACTTTTTTCTCAAATGATAAGTTTTTGACTCATAATATCACTCAATCATCGAAGTCAGATCAGAATACGTTATCTGGCGTAAAGATTGATGGTGTTGGTTCTATATGCCAACCGTGCTTGTTTTTGCAGGACTGTGCTTTGGTTCTTGGGATTTGTTCCGCATACTGGCTTATTGTTTGGTTATTTACGTCAACCACCTGTTTTAGGGAGAACTGCTGTATAGTTTTTCATTTTGTCCTACCGACTCAACTATATTCTGCCTCAATCTAATTTGGACTTAGGGTCTGGTCATCTTAGTGATGTATGGTTTGATTTTCACGCCAACTATCTGCTTGTCAGTCGGATAACTGATATGCAATTCTTAACAGTCATCACTGAGATTTATTGTGCATATTTCAATCCGTGTCATTGTACACTGAAGAGTCCATCAATACTTTTGATATCATAATACAGCGTTTGGTCCTAGCTGGTAAATACAATAACGCCATGAAATTCTGCGACTTAGAGTGTCTGTCATTTGATAGTAAATCGGAAAGGTTTGATTTTGGTAGTGGAATTGAACAGACCTTCACACAAAACAAAGCAACATGGCATAAAAGTTGTTTTGCATAAAATTGACTACTAAAAGCAGAAGTGTGTTGTATGAAAAAGAAAATGTTACTTGTCTCTTCCGGCATTGGCAAAAATGAGCACAAGACAAAGTTGTGAAACTTCACAGAAACAAACTGATGCTTGTTTCTTTAGTGGTAAATCTGCAATACACAAGTATCCTCCTAGAAAATCTTCTCAAAAAATGTTGACAGGAACGTTCGCTAGTGTGCTAAACATCTACAGGATACAAAGTTATTTTCTTACTTTTGGTCATACCTTGAAGAGGCCAAGTCTGTAAAAACTACAGTGTTCAAGCCACCAGAGTTGTATAAATAGATGGCAACAGTATGACATAGAGTCACAAGTACATGCAACAAAGTTAAAAGGGAGATTCTCAGGAAAGGATACATACCTTGTCCATGAGAAAGATATTGCGGATGATGCTAGCACGTGGAATTTCATTCCACACTCCATACAATTTGTGAGAGATGTTCACATATTTCGACGCCACATTTTAAAAATGCAACGTGAATTCAACGGTACATTTCAAAAGGACCGCGAAAGGAAATCAGTACCAAATAGTAAGCACAATTTACTAAATGTGATGCTCTATGGCTGACCTAAATGATCAAAAGAAGGCAGTTTTCTGTGATCGTGTGTGGTAAATATCAACCACATGTGGGACGACCACTATTAATACGTTCAAGGTCATTGGGTTCGGGATTCCTGCAATCTGCTGCATCGGATTAACAAAGGTGGGAAATGATGGATAATCTTGACATAAATGCAAAAGTAAAATTGGATTAAGGTTCATTTTATGTCACTGCAATATCTCTTTCCCAAAACCCTGCTGCTGAAAATGCTGGTGTTGCTTTACAAAATGTAGTTGTCCAAAGTCTAAACATCCTTCTACCATTAGGCTCTACTTCATCATCCCCAATCTTTTCAGCAGTGGCCATGACCATGTCCCCTCCTTGCCGCCATATGTTGTTATTCCAGATGTAGGTACAGGAATATGACCGGCACAAAACCGATGCGTTGTCAAATGTGAAAGTATAGCCTCATGCCAATATTTCCATGATGCCACGACAGCGTTCCTTGGATTATTACGGTACTATACCTATGAGATGTACAAAATGAAGTTGTTGGAACTAGATTGAGAATGTTTAAGCAAAGTGCAGTGGATCATTGAAATGTGCCAGAACCAACAACAGTTTTAATTTTGGAATGAGACATTGCAGTTGATTCTAGATAATCCTCATATATGTGCTTGCCATTCATGAAGGATACTTTGTACTTGACTGTCATGCATTGTCTCACATTCTTCCGGTTTTTTTCATGACGCAAATTATGCAAGATGGGTAACAGTTCAATTATGTGACCTATGCCACAGCAGTCAAACTCAACACGGTATGAGACAGTCAAGCACGATCACTTTATATGCCTACGTTCTCCACCATCCCTAGATCATGCACATGAGCACGAGAATGCCAATGTCAATGGTAATGTGAGAGCTTTTTCAATATGGAAAGTTTTACTAGGGTGGATCATTGGTGATCCAGAGCTGAGTCATTTGGTTAACAAGTTTGAAATATCAACCAGTTTTACATCCAACATAACACCCACTCCTCATTACGGGCAGGGTCCAACTTTTCAGTCAAATTCAAGGTGAATGTCGACTCCTTGGTTAATTGGATCGCGGAAATGGAAAACCTATTTTTAGTAAAGCCTGGTATCTTTTATGTCTTGATATAAAGGTCATTATGAATGCATATGTGGTTAAATCATTGCAGGGGGGCTAGAAGGTTGAGGAAATGTCATTCATGGAACTCATTGCAGATCGCATTGCAGCACAAGCAAACAAGCCACTGACCGATGCCATTTGTGAAAATAGTAAAGGTGCATTTTCAAGTCCACAACCAAAAATGCCAGCAGGGATAAATTTCCATCGACATTTTAAAATCTGGTGCCAAACGTTTCCTGAAATGTATATTTTCACCCAAGGAAAGCATGGTGACATGATGGAATTTTTCAAATATGAAAGTGCTACCTGGTCTCTATCCTGATCAGAAACATAGGAAAGCTCTACCAGGGTCAAAAATGAGGTCCGGTAAAATGTCTACTTGTATACTGCTATGAAAATTGCAATGATGAACCATCCGTTGATGCGAAGAACCATTATAAATCTTCAGTGTTGCACACGATTTTACCAACAGGATGCAAGACATTTGACAGCTACGATGTGGTCAACTGGCTTAGTAATGGGAAAAGGCTTAATGTTGTGTGGGATGTTTACTCAGCAAGCAGTCTAAAGACTCAGACGCGCAAAAAAGGGTTATTGGTGTGAAGGACGGTGACTGACAATGGTCTTATTCCATACAATTGGCCATAATTCTTTTGTAATGAAAACAATAAAACAGAGTGGAATAAACTTTTAGCAAAAAAAAGTAATATCTTCTCATGTACCTGGAGTCAAGCAACTTGTATGTACATGTGGCAAAAGTTTCCTAGCTTCTTCAGCATTCAATGCTGATATGGATATATCCCAACGGTTACAAGAAAAACCAAACGCACGAGGTACCCTTCACTTTACCCACTGTGTCAGAGCAGGTTGTTGTAAACTTGTATGAATTGTAGACACACACGCTACCTTACGGTGGTATTCTCTGCAAGAATTGACAACCTGGAGCAGCTGTTTGTGGCGTTGATTTTTTTCGGACACAAATTGGATATTATTCTACAAGTTGTACGAGATGAATTGAGCATTTTGTGGCCGTCGTGTGTTGCAAAAGTTGCACCCTGAGTATTTTGATGAGGCAAGACAAGATCTGATCACTACCTGTCGAGTTTGGCTGAAAGAAACTGTTTTTGTCGAGTCTTACAATGCCATATCCTTGGGTGTCTTTATCCCGAATATTATACAAATAAGGACTTAGTTTTCATTCCATGATATTTTTCAATTGTTTCCATGGAAAGGTCTCATTATAACCATGTTTGCACCCAGTTACAGGTTGTTTCCTTGGCCAAAATAAAAGAATATGTAAAATGTAATAAATGATCTAAATGGCTTAACTGTAACTTGTAAGCCAAAGTGCATGGATTTTCCTATATTTGGCGGACTACTATTGCTTCTACTGAAAAACGCGTTTCCTGCACGTCATATTGAGTTATTCTCTTCCTTTCTTTCTTGTCATGCTGAATTGTGTCATTTTACTGTCTCGGCGCAAAATTATAGACACAATCAGCAGCGTTCCTTGGCGCGCTATTGGCATAATAAGCGCACCCAAGCAACCGGGAAAAGTGTTCATCTGAATCATTAATTTGTTCTCTAAAAACTCGGGCAAGCTGACACTTGTAAAATATTTCTTTCCAAGAGATATTCCAGTTTATAGTTGTAATAAATCAAGGGCGAACACCTTTATTGTAATTGACACTGGAGGACCACCTTCTTGTTCTGCTTCTTTTATGAATGATACGTACTATGTCAAATGAGTCTAAAAATCCTTGTAATAGACATATTATTAAATACACAGTACAAAACATCTTCATTCCCTGTACCATACAATCGAAACAACAACTGCATTTTTTCTGGAAGTCTGAATAAAAACTACTGCAACACTACCGTAATATCTTGTGTGTAATAGAGCTGTTTGTCTGTTTCCAAATTAACACTTTCACTGACAACTGCGACTAAAGTCGAGTTACTCAAACGAACTGATGTGAAGTATAATAGGGTGCTAGATTCACTTTCCTTGTGAAAGGAATTTTCTTTGACGGACCAGCGTGTAGTTACACAGAATATGTATGTCCAAGGCACAATTTTCCTTGGCGCGCTTTGGGCGCATTTCTCCCATAGCGCACCGAGGAAAATTGTTGCCTCAGTCCAAAATGTTGCATTGAAAGAGTTGAAGGAGTTCAGCTCAATAGAAAATGGTCATTGGGATGTAAAGCAAGTGACATATAGAAGCAACCTTGCAAATTTTTGCGTACAATCCCATTTACAGACGACAACCTGTCCAAGGTAAGAACAATTTAACCAAAAGAGAGCTGTTCTTGTGCAAAAATGACAAAGGTCATATACTTTGGGCGAACATTTCCCAAGCGATTATGTGAATGGATATTATTTTTAAATTACAAGTTTTCGCCATAATACGATTATTATCATTGTTTAACAATAAAGTAACTGTTTAATCAGCGGGTGAAAGTATGACAAAAAAAAATTTACTGATTTTGCTCACCGGGCATTGCATTGCGCTAATTGGTTGCATTCACGCCAGTTGTGTTAAAAGTTTATTCTATTGCATGGCAAGCATTGACCTCTTGACTTTGACAGGGGTCGCCAGTGAAAACACACGAGGTACGTGGAAATACACACATCCATGAATTGAATCTGAGATCGTTAAAGACACAAAATATTCATTGCAGTACTGTTGGGAGGGGGGATACACTTACCACAATCGCCACAATATTTCTTTAATATTTGATTTGTATCCTTGAGACTTGGATCTACCTTATCGCCCATGCTGTCACATAACTTTTTAACCTCTTCGAAGCATATCTGCGTCTCTCTTCGTTTGCTGAAAGTGCAAAAAAAATGCGCGTCCGATATGGCATAGCTATGTTTGATTGTAAAAGTGTCAAACATGCAATTCTACTTAAATATTAGTACAGTACCAAGACATGTAGTTGGATTTTTCATGAAAATGATAACATTCAACCAAGGCATACGCAGGCATGACCAACGTTGCGTCACCTATAATCAAATATATACACAAACTAAAAGTGAGATAACGCCGTTCACAATAAAACAAAATTGTACGGATAACAGACAAGATCATCCATAAATCGACTGCTCAGTCATCCAGGAAGTTCCGCTAACAGCTCCCCATTGCATTTGCATCACAAATGCTCATGCTTTTTAAAAAGCAGAATAACACAGGCACCCATTTTTCCTATAATTATAATAAAAAAGTATAGACACATTTGTTTTACATGGATTGCAAAAGAAGTCAAGCATTGACTTATAGAGTCACTTTCCATGGCACAGATATTGGCGTGTACTTGCTACCTTGCCCGTGATGGAGGAAAACCGAAGAACTCGGGAGAAAACCACCATACACGGCTAAAGTGGTAGGAACTTTTTCCACAAGCTGCCCAGGAGGAAAATCGAACCCCAGTCGCAGAAGTGAAAGGTGACCATCTTACTGCTCAGCCAACCGTGCACCCTTTCTTCCAAATAGTTTTTATAATTTTAAAACATAATGATTTTTATACTTTCCTAGAAAATCGTAACATGTACTGACTGAATCAGACAGTGTTCCAGATAAAATTATACCCAAACACTTGAAATCTTCACAATTGGAAATTTCATACTTACCCACCATTCAGTTGTTATTAAGACCCGTCCTTTTACTTATTATCACATTATCAATGTTTGTAGATATTTGTATGGTGTCAAAATTGTGCTTAAGTTACTTGGTCACACCCAACACTGTGTTCGCCTGCAAACAAATGTGATTCACCTGTGTCTGTGATGTCATGTGCAACTCAGAATGAGGTTGCCCGCCCTCTAAATAAATGGATCAAACTTGACGCATCATGTCACTGTTGTTCCTGAATGAATGCTCATTTTACCGTCCACATTCAAGCAAATATCATGACATGGTGTCAGAGCGGAGATGCAGGTGCGCCAGCAACATTTTAGACCCGACTGCTGCCTGTATTAAAACGAACCACGTACTGTAAGCCGTCTATGGAATGCATCAGGATTTTTCTCCAACATTTCTCGCCATATCAGACATACCAAGTGGGAAGGCCTGCGCAAGCTAGATATACCCTCATTTGATGGAAACGTAGATGAAAATTAGAGAGTTTTTGAATAAGACTATGACTTTTTTATAGAATGCGCCCACTCAGACAAAACAGACAAGGCGAGTGTAACATCCATAATGACCAAACGCCACACCTGTTATCCATCCGCCGTGGCAAGTGCCAGTAGCGCTACATGATAAACTTAAAATTGAGTTAGAGTGCATGGAGAAATTAGAGGTGATTAGAAAATTAAGTCCACCCACAGACTGGGTAAATTCCATAGTTTTGGTGGAAAAGAAATCTGGCGATTTACACATATGCCTAGATCCTCGTGATTTAAACCAGGCAATCATACACCTGCACTATCCGATATGCACCCTAGAAGACATACAACCACAGTTGTCAGGTGCAGGTTATTTCACAAAACTCGATGCCCGTCCTGGATACTCGACTTTAGGTCTATCCGAAAAATCGTCGTTTCTCACAATTTTTTACTCGCCATTCGGGCGTTAGAGGTTTTGGAGGTTACTATTTGGCCTGAAATCCTCCCAAGATGAATTTCAGCGCAAAATGGATGAGTCATATGAAGGACTTTAAGGCATTGCAGTCATAGTGGACTACAAATTAGTTGACGGTCGCACTCGTGATGAGCACGACTGTAATCTGCGAAGCGTACTCGAGCACACGTGACCAAGGCATCAAGCTGAATGCGGACAAGCTTGAAATAGGTGTAACTGAAGTACTATATATTGGACACTTATTGACATCTGATGGTCTTAAACCAGACCCAGCAAAGGTGGATGCCATGAAGCGTATGGAGGCTACTCATGACTGCAGCAAGATTGAAACCATGTTAGGAATGATAAATTACTTGTCCAAATTGTTACTGAGTTTGACACAGGCTACTGAGCCATTACGGGTTGATGTAGGGTTTGTATGGCACCGTCCCCAGGTAGAAGCTTTTAAGAAAATTGAGGATCTTCTCACAGAACATCCAGGTCCAGTTTTATCATACTTTGACCCCCAAAGGGAGATAACCCTACAGGGGGATGTGAGAAAATATGGACTGGGTAGTTTGTTGATCCAAGATGATAAGCCCATAGCGTATGTCTCAAAATCATTGACTCAAACAGAAGCCAATTATGCCCAAATTGAGAAAGAGATGTTTGCAATCTTATTCTGGTGTAAGCGTTTTCATCAGTATGTATATGGCAGGCATATGCATGTAGAGACTGACTCAAAGCCAATCTCCACCATTATGAAAAAACCATTGCATGCAGCACCACCACCATGCTTGCAGCATATGATGCTCCAATTGCAGAAATATGGTCTACATCCGGCAAGAAAATACCTGTAGCTGACAAGCTCTTGAGGAAGAGTGTACCAGACACTTACCCAGAGCTGGCTGAGGGTATGGACGCCTGTGTACATGTTGTAATGTCTAATTTTTGCCGATAAGTGACAAAAATCTGCAAGAGATTAGATCCCTAACCAAGTTTGATCCGCAGATGAAACTTCTTAAACAAGTCATTTTGGATGGATGGGCAGATACAAAAAGTGAATGCCCACCTCTGATCTCTGACTTTTGGAACCACCATGATCAAATGTCTGTAGTCTATGACCTAATTTTGCTAGGCCAGAAAATAGTCATGCCAAAAGGTCTCTGACCAAAACTCCTAGAAATTATGCACACAGGTTATATGGGAGTAGAAAAATGTCTCAAAAGAGCCCGAAATGTAATGTTCTGGTGCAAAATGTTACTGGACATCACAAATATGGTTCTTGGTTGTGACACATGTTTAAATCACCGAAACTCCAATCCAAAGGAACCACTGATCTCACATGAAATTCCCAAATATCCATGGGAAGTAGCTGCCACTGGTTTGTTTTCATGGGAGAATCGTGATTTTCTCACAGTAACAGATTACTACAGTCGCTCTTTCGAGAGAGCTGAACTCCCAAATATAAAAAGTGGAACAGTCATTCACAAACTTAAGGCTATATTTGCGAGACACGGTATCGTAGCAAAGCTGATATCAGATAACCGGCCGCAGTACAGCTCAGAATAGTTTCGATGTTTTGCCGATGACTGGAAATTTGTGCATGTCATATCCTCACTGCTGTACCCCAAGTCAAATGGTCTTGCTAAGAAGAATGTCCAAACAGTAAAGTGCATTTTCGCTAAAGCCAAGGAAGATCAGAAAGATCAACTCCTAGGCATTCTTGAATATCCCACAATGCCATTAGACATAGGTTTTTTTTTTCAGCAGAGCTTTCAATGGGCAGGAAATTAAAGTCAATCCTTCCTGTAATAAAAGGGCAACTAAAACCCAGACAGCTTAACCATGGCCAGATCCTTTCTGCCATGCACGCAGGTAAGGCTCAACAAAAGAAACATTATGATCATGCATCCAGACCCTTAAATCAGCTGTGGGTGATTCTGTCAGAGTACAATCTGGTACCATGTGGAAAGAAGTCACAATAATCTGGTACCATGTGGAAAGAAGTCACAATAACCAATCAGGTAGACCAACACTCTTATACAGTGCATACACCTGATGGCACAACTTACAGGTGTAATTGCCAACATCTCTTTAAAAACCCTGAAAAGGTTGACAGGTATTCTGATTTGCATGATACACCTGGTATCTCCAGACATGAGAACTCCCCAATGTCAGAAAACATTCCCACTTTTGCTCAGCCAACTTTGGAAACCTCAGTTTCCAAACCAGAGTTAGCATTTAAAGATAGTACTGCATTATTCATTTCTAGAGTATCTCCACTCAAACCAGTTGATAAACCCTCACAGTGTGTTACAAGGTCTGCACATGTAGTCAAACCTAAATTTATTGAGTCAGTATAGAGTTAGGCTAAGCAGTTTTAGAGTGCCTTGAGTCAAGGTCTGCATAATAGAAATTAGGATTTATGATTAACAGTTAGTTTACATTTAGATGTAAGAATACAAGTACCCAGCAGCTTTGTGCTTCCTGGCACTTAAGAACATCGGACATTCATCAAGTGATATATTTACCATGCCTGGGACAACGGTAGTTATGTAGTTGTTATTGCAATTGTATAATGCCTACATCTCTATCCGGATATATATTCTGTGCTTATATCTGCATCGAACCAGCTAGATAGAAAGCTAAGTTTTCTAAGTGTGAGAATGAACATTCCACATACATGCAAAGATCTACCAGCTAGATCCAACATTAAAGTGATGACGAACATTCCACTAACTGAAATTTTTTGCCTTTCAGCATTCTTCACAGATGCTTTTAAAAGAAGAGAGATGTCCCATTATCAATATTTGTAAATGTTTGTATGGTGTCAACATTGTGCTTAAGCTACTTGGTCACACTCAACAGTGTTCCCCTGCAAACAAGTGTGGTTCACCTGTGTATGTGATGTCATTTGCAACTCAGAATGGGGCTACGCGCCCTCTTAATAAATGGATCAAACTTGACCTCATTCCTGAATGAATGCGCATCTTACCACCCACATTCAACCAAATATCATGACACTTATAGCCACCCCTTTTTATTTCTCTCAACTGAAATATATTCCTCATTTACTGAAATTGTCCAAAATTCTATGGTGACACAGAATTAACCCTAACATTTTGTGCACTTTGTGCAGACATCCATGTCCCTTGGCGCATTTGGATATTTCATCAAACATTGGACAAGTACATTATAATGCATATTTTTCAAAGTGCTGGTCATGATTTTGATCCACAGGTTACAGGGCTTGCTTTTCTGTAACATTTTCGATAACTTGAGTATTTAATCATCTTAACCTCATGAAAGATAAGTTCTCGGACATTGTCTTCTAAATGAATGACATTTTAGACCCATAAACATATACTTACTGTTATGAATATGGGTATGGCTGTTTGTTTTGATTTGGAGAGGTCACTGTATTCATTGTGTGTGTGCTATGTCACCAGGTTAACCTGCTTTGATGTGGGGACTCTCATGTAGCTTGTGACCAATGGGGTGTGAAGTGGTAGCCTACATACAGGCACAGTAGTAAACAAGGAGAAAGTTCTGATGTAGCGCATATACGTCTCCGAGAATTGATGGTGTGACTTATGGGAAAACTCAAATACTGATGAGAGTTCTCTGCATAGGTATATGTAGGAACTCCCTTCATGACAGGGGGAGGAGAATTCTGAGATCTGACAGAAGCTATGTGACTTCAAGCCAGTGGGATGGTGAGCCATTACTATTGCCAAGGAGATACTCATTTATAAATTGTACCTGTGAAGTGTGGACAGTGCCTTTGAGTGGACTAGTATATTTGGTGTTTGATAGTACCATATTCGAACCACACTGTACCTCTGTGGGATTTGGACCAGCACCGTGCTCTGTGTACTGCAGCATTATAGCTACCTTGCTTTAAAGACCTCTCAAGCGGTATTAAAGCTTCCTGGTCGGCGATGTCTGCTTCACACATGAAACTTGCCTCACGCTCAGCCAATCAGCTCCCTTCGAGACATACCTCACCATGAAACTTACCTCGCAGAAACAGAGCCTCAAGATAGTATTTAATACTGGTACTCCAACAAAAATTAGTACACACATGCGCCCCTAATGCTAAATTGTCCGGTACTCTCTTGTGTCGGAGGTGCATGTTGGTATTATCTTTAAACCTGTTTCAAACCTTGATATCTATACATATATCAATTATCAGTCGTTTATCACATCCTTTGTAGCAATACAAGTTAATTTTTGTTGTATATTGAGGCACATTTACATGTGCAAACGTATTGTTCTTTGTTCCCGGAAGTGAATATTTTTGTGGTTTTCCTACCTTTAGCACTAGAGAGTTACCGAACAGTTTGGCACTAGGGGCCTATGTGTGGTAAGTGGACGCTTGGAGGCAAAACGACCATTAGACCCATGGCAGGGTTCAAAAATGATGAAATTCAGCATATATATATATACATATATATATAGTGATAATTAGTAAAGACAAGCAAGTGTTAAGCTTACAAAAAAACTAGGCCATATATATATATATATATATATATATATATATATTATAAAATATTAGATGTATTATATAAACTGTTGGGCAAACTCTGAGGGTAATAGCATTTTAGTCCGGCAAACATGGCAGTGGGAACCCGGTAATGGAAGGTCTCCACTGGGCATGCTCGGGAAGCAAGGTACTTTTCACGTGTGAAAATTATCTCACGCTCAAGACAGAAGAGCAAGGCCTGGATCATGGCTTGGGAGATGACGTGAAAGCTAGCTAGCTTTCACGGTGCATCAAGCCTTTGAGGTGTCTTGAAGCAGTAGATTGGGGGGGGGGGCAACGTACAAGGCTCCCTCTATTCATAAGGTCTCTCGATTATAACGGAAGCCCTTTCCTTTTTTCTTAGACCCCCAGCTGGAAGCCCACGACAGAATCCTTACAAATAGCCTATTGCCAAGGCCCCTAACTGTAAGTCCAAGACTGAAGTCTTCAAAATAGCGTATTCTCAACAGCTCTGACAGTTCTTGCACTCACTAGTAGAGGGCGATTTTCAAAAAAAGATTGGCACCTAATTTCCAATCTTTGATTGACTGACGAACTGACATTATAGCTTTATAATGAATTCGTAAATTTAAAATGTTTTATGTAATTTCTTAATTAATGCCAATAGGGTAAGTAATAGATTGTTTTCAATTAACATAGAATCTTCAAAAACATCATTATAAATCTGGATAAGGTTGATGTAATGCATACGAATTGATGCCAAAAAATGCCGTGCAAGTCAATATTTTATCAGCATCAATAAGAAACATGAGTAGCAAACTGAAATACGATGCGATACATATATATATTTCTATTACCTTGCCAATCAACTGACAATCTGATATACACTCACTGTGGTATAATCTTTAGTGACAGATTGCACCGTAGAGGGGGTGGGAGCAAGAATGTACTAAGTGACTCTTCACCACAATGCTTCAAAGTTCCGAAGCTATATGAAATTGTATAGAAACTGGTACTTTTTAGCATTGGCCTTCAAAGTCACTTCGAACGCTCTTGCTCCCACCCCTTCTTTGTATCATCATGATTGCACTAAAAAGCTTTTTGGAGCCTTTGACGCGGTTGGTATCAAATAGTTTAATAGCTCAGGAAAGATCTTTTGATAATAGCAAATATGTAATTACCATCTGTGAATCAGTTAATTTCTAATATAATTCTCATGACTTATTCACTGTTTCATTTTCAATCTCTACTCACTAGGTACAACAGAACGATATCTACAACACGTTTCAGAACTCTTTGATTTATATAAGAGAGCCAAAGTTATGCAAAATAGTTTGAATAGTATTATTATTTAAATCTAAAAAAGATGACCAACTATTTGTCAAAACTAGTTTAATAACAGACACTAATTGAAAGGATGTATATTTAATACTTTGCCACGAGTGACAAATAAACTATTGTGATGGCAACATTTACTACACATCAGCTATTGATGGCCACACAATCTTCCACACGAATGTTCCTTACATTTTCTGAAAATTGGAACAGCTAAAATTTGTGACCATATCTTAAAATAACTGCAGATAAATCTTCATTTTGTTGTTATATAGAATGGATTTTTCAGACTTTTTTTGTTAGACCAGCACTTGTTGCTGTGTTAGGTAAGAAAAGAGCCTGTCCGCCTTGACTGCATTGCTGTGTCATATACAATGATATTTAAAGCCCCCAGTATGATATCAGTCACTTGTATTATATGAAAATAATTACATGGCTGAAGTTCGATTTTCTCGCTTGAGGAATCGCGGTTGGTGAGGAAAATTAGAATGACCGAAGGTCACAATTGACGTTTCCGACCAACAGTGATCCTGAGTGCGTAAGCATGATATTTTGTTCTTCAAGTCATATATTTTTGTTCAGTGCTGCCAACGAAAAGTCAAAATTCTGTACCACGAGCACGTAAGCGTAGAGCAAGCACCCACTTGCTATCAAGCATCTCTAGAGAGTCTGAGAGTGCCCCAGATATTTTTTTCAAATGCAAATACAAAATTGTGTATTCTCGGGACAAAATCATCTAGCTATGTGCCATACTAACTCCGGTTCTCCCATAACGGCCTACCGTCATTTTGGTCTCCCCTGCCAACGGCCAGGGTCCTATTGAATAAATTGCCAAAATTGCCATATTACAATTAGGTATTGTTTAAAAAAATATCCTAGCAGAATCAGAGTGTTGTCGTGCTTATTACCATTATTGATTTGGACTATTCAATAATCCACTAATACTATTTTCTCCTATACTATAAAATGATAAGTTCCATGCATGCTAACCACAGCCTGACACAGTTGCCCAATACTCGTTGTTATTGTCTGTGAGTTTATTACCTCTAATAAATCCCATCCCCCACCCAACCCCAACCCCAACCCCACCCACCCACCCCCAAAAATCAGTAAGTAAATGAAATAATAAATAACACCTACAGTTGAGCACCTATGACTCACATCATAAGGCATCGGCCTGGTTTGTCCAACAAATCAGCGTTGACAAATAACAGGCTTTATAGTGCTCCCTTTTCACCAATACATTATTCACGATCTTAGTAGACCAATGCATGGCTTTCTGTGATGGCCTTATTTTTCTTCAAGTGATAATTTGAATTTTTTCAAGTTTATCAAGAACTTGATATTGTAACTTTTGTATGAACTATAGATTTTTATGTGGATGAAATAATATCATTTGATCAATCAATGTTAACGCCTTAGATACGAGTTTACCTTAGTGAGCCTGTCTGTGGCATGAAGTATGTGATAACAGAGTGCACAGTGAACAACTGTCACAGGCAGCGAGACATTGTTTCGAATGATATTTTTACTCTTTAGTTATAAACAAGTGCCCCCAACTGTGCCTGTGCTGAAAATGTGAATATAACACCATACAGTTACCAGTTGTAGGACCCAGAATAGGGATTTTGCATCAAACACTGAAGTCGCCCCCAAGACAATGAATTCTGTAGCAGCACAGGGCACACGAGGCAAGACTGCGTGCTTAGTCAAAGATAGAACTTAGTGGAGAAGGTTACCCCAATAGTGGGCACAGGTTCGAAAGTACTGGTGGTTTATATATATATATATATATATATATATATATATAAGTGGTAACAACCAACAGTGTAATGGATAGATCGCTGTCACTCTTACGGCCAGATCCACCATCTAAACTTACCAAAGTCGATAGCAAGCGGCAAGGCGAGCGATCGAAACTATCGCGAGACCGGCTGCAAGTGATTTTAAGAGATCTGATTATTTCTATGGAGACCAGCTGACTAATGTAACCGCCATCCGGTAGGTAGTTTTGAAACTGTAGAGGTATTGCGAATAACCCAAGTCGCCATCTCAGCAAACCCCAGCCACAGACAGGTTGCATTTAGCAATCATTCAACACATTTCATAGCCTTTGTCGATTCAATTTTGAAGCCATTCCGTTAAAGGAGATCATACTTCTCATTTTTATCAATTTCTTGGACTCGCTTCATGGATATATCAAACGACTTGCCTATAGATGATGACAAACATTAGAAAACTTCTTAATAATGAAGCTATCATCCATAACAATTTTTTCAAAGCTACATGCTTTACCTCTGTACATTTTTATGCCCAGTGAGAGCATGGTGCATTGAATGGCTGGTCAGCCAATTAGAGGAATGCACCTCACGGAGTAGGATGAGCTGAGATTGCTATTTGGCTTGCAGACGCAGCGTTCCTCTCCCTTTTCCCCCAAGACCCCCAAGCTCATGACTCACAGCGTGTGGGTCAGTTGGCCTGTTCGGGAGGCTTTTGGCTTGAGTATGCTTTATATGGGGCTCGAGTGAATCAAGTGGTCTTGTATACAGAAGTCTTTGGAATGCTGCAGGTGATTTAAACTGTTCATTACCCATCATATTACAAGGCCAAGTCAATAATTTTACTCGGTGCGTTTGCGTCGACAGCTTAGACAGGAAAGTGTTATAAATATTCATGGCCTCTCTAAAGCTTTTGCCTGCCGAAGCACTCTATCTGCTTCGCAGAACATGGTGTGAGGAGGCACGTAAAGTAATGTGATGTTACGGACTTGGGGCTGAGAAAATCAGCCAAATGATGACAGACCGTGAAGAAAAATCCTCTGGTCCCCAGCAGCCTGCTACACGATACTTAATTGACCCTATTACCAAATTTGAGTGCCTCAGGATGAGGAAACAGTAACCAATAGGAGAGCCTGCATATATGAAGCAAGGACCCAACATGGCGGCAAGAAAGCGCGTCAAGATTTCCCCCTGCATTAAATATTTATAGATACAAAAATTGGTCCATACTGATTTTGTATTCCATATATAGAACTTGCTGGCATGTTTAAATACAAAAGTGAAGCTACAGTATAGAACGTTTATGAACAAACTATAAACCACATACCTTATATGAAAAGGTACCCCCAGGATGGTATAACAATTTCTGACAACAAGGCAAAATGCATTTACCCTTATGAGCTCTCGGTAGGTTATAAATCCATTTTTTCTGTAAGTTAATTTATGAGATATGAACCCAATAGTAAGAATATCCACATTGTCATTGTGTGCAATCCAGGTGACACATAGAGCACTTGTGGGTGGTTTTCTTTCTTTGCGTTTTATTTGCCTAGAGCATATGACAGATACCACTATTTGAAATCAAAATCACACCCAATTTATTCAATGGAACCTGTCTAAATTCATATTCACCTCTTCTTGCCCAAACTATCCACTTGGTTGTAGGAAAAGGTTTATCAGGACTTAAGTACTTTTACATCTTTGTCTGGCCACCCGCTCCGATTTCACTTGGAACATAAGCAAGCCTGCCAAACATTATCTTACCAAACGAGCAGTTCATCCCAAGCCCATAAATCTGGTGTCAGATGGTGAATAATTAACTACTCTTGGCTTCATCAAAGACAATGACTACAGTGTTGTCTGTTGCAGTTGAAAACTAATATGAAAATTAAAACTTTACCCACGCCCCCTATTGGTGTTTTCAGGCTAGGCCCAATGTATAAGGTCTTCTACAGTAGTGACCTAGTTTCAGCCAATCAGAAGGCAGGAAATCGATGGTGTAACCACTACTTCAACCCACACTTTTGCTTAAATTTCAAAGTTGGTACAAGGACACCCAAACTGTTCTGAACGGTTCATAACTACCACTAATAGATCCAATCCAAGCAAAATGTCATCTCATCCATCAGTAAAACTTTTGTGCCGCGCCCTCCCTTCACCAAGATAACGGTGTCCACTCCTGCAGGAAGCAAGCTTTGTAACACATAAGCACAGCTTGTGGTGTCCGATGATGGGATCGGGTGTCTGGAGCCAGGGGCTCGGGTTTGGCCACTGGTTGGGCCAGGTCTACAGGGAGATGCAAAGCATGGGTGGTCGGCCGAGGTAGCTGAGCTGGGCTTGTTACAGTGGGAGTTCCCTGCACTGTGACTGCTACACTTATGCAGTTCAGATATCGAATGATTTACATTCTTAAAAAGTGGTCTGGGATGTTGTGTTTTATCCAATAAGCACATTTTATCATGTCCAGCTGTTTACAGGACATATAACCACTGATAACATTTATATGGGGCCTTTTTATTGCAGTTACCTTTGTAATAGGGAGTCAGGCCACCTTGCGACCATTCTATGTGGTGAAGATGGTAAAAGTCAGTTATAGCATGGAAAAGTTTGAGGATAACAAGACCTCTCGTTTCACTCCAGGTCTTGCTATTCCACACTTTTCCATGGTATAACTATTACTTATCACATGTCCCCATGCATGACCTGGTCATGGGAACTCGGACTTATGCAAACTATGGTAATAGCTACCATGTGTGCTTGGAATGTCCGACTTGAATGAAGCATCTGTATTTACCATATACATAAACACCCTGGATTGCCTTGAACTGAGCCCATAGGTACAACGTTTATTCCCAAACCAGCGTATCATTCGTAGATAGATCAAGAATTTGGTATGAAAATGCCAATTTTAGCATTTTTCACAACTTAAAATCGTGTCGCATACATTCAACATTCATAATAGAGCATATTGCCAAGAAGTCTAGAAACGTGGTAAAAAAAAAAAAAAAAAAAAAAAAACTTATTTTCAGCCATCTTATTGGTTCTTGATGGCTACAGCCGAGGCTGCAGGTAACACTGCCTGGGATATATTTTTACCTGGATATCCTTACTGTATTCATGAAGCTCAGTTGTAAACACATCCCGCGCGCAATATAAAATTACATCACTACCATTGCACACAAAGACACATAAATTACCATTAGTGCCGAGTATTTCATATGTCTAAAGACAAAATTTGTTGCTCACTGCTGGTTAGCAGTAAAAGGTCCAGCGGCTAAATGGTGACGCCAGACTTCAGTTTTAGTTGGTGCAGGTTCAAGTGCATAGTGTAAGTTTATAATGAAGAACGGGTTAACAATTTAATATGATGGCAGTTTAGTTGGTATCGTTACCATGAGCAGGTACGAATCACTAGAGAAGGCAAAGGAATACCAGTATGTGGACGGGAGTATTTCTGGACACGGACCGCGTGGTCGGCGCAGAAGGAAGGAAGCCAGGAAGGAAGGTCGGTAACTAGCATATATTACAGGCAGGATATTCCACATATTTTTGCAGGACCATGCATGCCACTGCTGTACACTTGTCCCAATAATGTATAAAACAGATCAAAACTGTGGTCTATGGTTATTCATTAAAAAAATGCATCTATAGTTCCGGTCTGGAGTTGGAATTTTGACCCGTTTCTTTCCAATTATGGCATCGGATCCCCTTGGCATGTTAATGCAACTTTGGGCACTACCCTTATACAACACTTCTCTCTGTCTGTCTGTCTCTCTCTCTCTCTCTCTCTCTCTCTCTCTCTCTCTCTCTCTCTCTCTCTCTATCTATCTATCTATCTCCCTCTCTCTCTCTATCTATCTCTCTCTCTCTCTCTGTCTCTCTCTCTGTGTCTCTCTCTTTACCTGTGTATGTGAATGGGAATGGATTGCATGTGAAATTAGAGCACTGTGTGTGCATTTTAACCAGTTGTTCAGCAGGCAGTGACTGTTGAAACGTAAGTATATTTGTAAACCATCTTACTCGCACGTGGCTCTCTCCTTTTCGGTTTTGATTGTATCATAGTGACTGCGACAGACCTCCAATTTCGACGCTGCTGCATGTGGGTCACATTCTGAAATTAGAAAGTTTGGTTCAACTAGTCCTCAACAAATACAAACTGATGTATTTAAGTGGAATAGTGACTACTGAGTAAAATGTGTTATTATACAACGCTCTGCGGCAGAAGTGTTTCCTTTGTTTCCCATTTTATGCGCATATCATTTTGCTCATGGGATATAAGAAAAAATAACAATAATTTAGATTATGTATTATTCTAATTTTATTATTCTGCATAAAAGAACAGGATGACGCTTATCTGACTAGATACCGTCGTTTTTCTTCATAAAATATTGCTCGCAACAGCACTACTTGTATTTTCTTTGACACTTGTATGAAAGCACAACAATTATTTCGCTTCAAACTGTGAAAAATATTTTGTAACTTACCAGCATTCACAGCTATGCTTATGAAAAGCACCAAACCTGGAAAAATGTTTCATTAACAATGTTAAATACTGGAGTGTTGTATGCCAAAGTATTCTCTGTCACACCAATTGCAGTTTTATTGAAAATCTGAGTAAACATGCAAAAGGCAAAATCAGCCTCGATATTAAGTGGTATGCCAATGGCTGATCGATGCCTGGATATTTGAGTATAAGGTCTAACTTTGCAGAATTTTCGCCTATCTGTTGTCACGCATTCCTTTTGCTCACTCGTTCCACTTTTTGGAAGCCATCATCAGAACTTCTTTGCTCGTTTCGATCAGTTCTTCAATCACAAAAAAACTACACAGGTCATACTCTGGACAAACTCCGAGATACGAATTTAAAATTGCAGCCAAAAACTAAAAAAATTCTTTCACACATCCGAGTTTTTGTAGTATTAATAATATCTTCAGTCTCTAACATTGAGCTAAACTTGCTGTTAAGATCCCTAAATAAGAATAATCGTGCAAACTAATGGGGTAATACTGGTTATTGTGTAAGATTCGACTTTGCTAAATGTTTTTTTCGTCACCCAACATTCCAGCATGATCATGCATCTAAAGAGTAATTAAACGCTCCACGAAACCACAAAACTATGTTAGTCAACTCTTGAAGGCCCCTTGCTCAATTCATTGCTCAATTATTTTCTTAACAAATATTACATTGTTTTAATATTCTTTTAACATTTGTTATGAACTCTTAATTTTGTTTTATTGTGCAATTGGTCACCGTTAAGATAAAGTATTTATAATATGAGCGCTTACCAGTAAGTAGTACGCTTATCCCCGGTACCATCATCGTTGTGTCAATTCACTTTAAAAGAGACACCCATATATACTTTTTCTGTAACAAAATATGGTTATCAATTTACAAAAGCACACAACCTTACAAATTATCTCTTGGAACTGATAATGATACAAATGGTCATGCATCAATACTGACACGAAAGTACATGCAGGTATACATTTTCGTAGCTGTGCCTTCACGAATAAGGTGAAAATTTGGAAGTTAAGGCTCGATATCTTTTTAATCTGCTCCACTTGAAGCACTTATGTTCCTCGCTGTGACGTTCAAAGTTATTTCTGTCAAAGACAATTAACATAGTACTATAATTATAATCTATTTGTTTTACACTTCAACCGGTCGACAGCGACTTGTATTTGCGAATGTTGTTTTTTGGGTTCTTCGGGTTTAATGTACTTTTAATGATGAGTTTTTAATAAAATACAAGAAAATTTACAATTCCGAATAAAAATCAAACCATCTTTTTCAATATTTCTGTACACACATACATAAATTTTTGCTCCAAGAAATAAAACAAATAAATTTGTTTGAATGCTTATATCCCCCCCCCCCCATAACTGTCTCATGCACAGAGAAGTTTGCTTTTTGTAGTCCATCACCATCCATAGCAAGAGTAAATTACCATATTGAAGCTCAAGATTGAAAAGTAATTTGAGGTTTTTCCCAAATATATCAACTGAATTAAATGACTCATGTAATTCACTTTCATATTTTTCACAAGCAAGCCATTGGAACTACTTATAAAATTAAGGGTCCAAAAAGACCCTTTACCTTCTCTTCAGTTTTGATATTTTAAAATTAGAACATATTTCTGTCCATGATTCTTTTGATAAGCAATGATAACCACATTACTTTACTTTTGCTATGTCTGTCCATAATATTAAAAGTACAAAGAGGAAGAGAGGATTGCGTTTACCTTCGTTTCGTTTCAATATTATCTCCGAAATATCGTTTATGCTCCACTTTATGCGTCCACGCATATAGCAATCATACCAATTTCATTCATCAGCTTCTAGAGGATCAGAAGGACAGATAGGAGTCTTATGTGTACTTGCGACTAGTCATTTTGCTACATTATACCCCTGTATGCTGATGCTTTTTACAGTATGCTTCCCCACCCCTGCCTTTCGTTGTCAATGATTTTAATAAGTCATTGTGGTATACCAAAGATGAATTGTCTTGTGTGAAGAGTCATAGTCCGAAACTCTCTAAACAATGTATTTCCAAGCAGCTACTCGTATAGCCAAATTTTCGACTAAGCTTTCCAGATTCGTCCAGTTAGAATTTATCCAGATTGATAAGTTGTCAGCTGATTGCCAGCAGAGCCGAGACATTACAATTACTTGAGATAAGAAAAAAATGGGAGACAACCATATGACAAGGCATCACAGACATAGCATCGGATTTAATACATCTAAATTTTATTGTCAAAGAGTCGCATCATTATATTTATGTTGTCGGGGACATAATGAGGTCGTTGTGTTTTTTGCTGAAAATTTTGAAGACTGATGTTCACAAGAAAAACCCTTCTCCACAGATAAGGCATATGATTACGTTTGTTGTTACTTTTTACATGTAAGTTCAGTTCAAGTTAGTTCTGCCGTATATTCTCTCGCCGGCTAAGACTTAGCGCTGCTCAGAATTATATCATTGGCTTCCGTCTCCAGTTGAGGTACGTAACCTGACAATACTTACTAGTGTATTATTTATGACTTTGACCTCTATTTTCCACGACTTCATTTTGAAACTTTGGATTTTGGAAAGACTTAAAAGCACGGTTGAAATGCAAAATATGCTCTTATAATCTGACTATTCTTTGCTCAGGGAATTTTCTAAGGAAAAACGGACGGAACATGAATCCATAACATCAAGAAAATAATTGTGTTTAGATGCGGTAAATATTTTTTCCGATACTTGATCGAAATTCGGATTTGGTGACACCCTGAAAAATATATACTTGCATGGTGACCAAGAGTTCAATATTTATTTTCCGACAGGTATGATCAATCCTCCCATAGTCGGGAGATAATTGTCAAAGGAACAGGCAAGATAGATACCACGATTATGTAAAATAGCCGTCTGGGATTTTTATTGCAAATTTATAACGTAATTTGCTCACAGGGAGTTGGGTCCTTGCCGTCTAATGCATTACATTTGACTATTTCTCATGGATAGTTCAAAGGAGCGATGTCATCCGTGCATGAATTTTTGTTCATACATTGACCCACAAATCACAGAACAACCCAAAAATAGCGTTTATATATAGTAATCTTGCCAATGTTTTGCGTTTTTTGTTCCTTGCACCGAAAAATGCCATGAGCAACACACCCACACCTAACGTGATTTGCCATTTCAATCGCCTTCCAGCTGAATTCTAAGAATAGCTTCTGTGCCATATTGACTCTTAAGTACATGTATTTTCCAGATCTGTTTCCTTGACAACATGCAGTTGTATGGGATTCACCCCATACTTTGATGATGGAAACCGTATGGGAAGCTTTTGGTGATCCATCACAAGGAGAAATTTACAACTATAGATTCACAGATGATAGAGGAATAACCAGGAATTGTGCACAGGGGAACTGAAATTTAACCCTCGCATGGTCACACTATATGAGCCTCAGCCAACATTACATGACGGCGAAGCAAGAGGTGTTCATGAGGACTATAATTAGACCTTTGGGCTTGATTCACACTTTGATGCGATCATTTTCTAAAAGTGCAACAGCAGTGAAAAAAGTGTGCAATTACCGGTCGCTGTCAACCGGTTCGCCCGGGAAGCGTTAACAGATTCCTCGCTGGATAGCAATGAGAGGTGCTTTTCGGCTCGGGTATGAACTGTGGGCAACAAATTCTGAGGTGAATCTGGCTCGGTCATTTTTCTTCACACTGGCTGGTACATGGACTGCACTAAGCTTTCATGTCGTTGTTGTCAACAGATAATGTTTTAACGCAGTCAGTTAAGAGGTAACAATATCACAGCAAAAAAACTCCCACCCACCCCCCTCAAAACAGAGAGAGAGAGAGAGAGAGAGAGAGAGAGAGAGAGAGAGAGAGAGAAAGAGAATGTGATCGCATTTCGAATTATAAAGAGCACCTTGAATTAATGCACAGAGATGCGCTATATATGCGACCATGCCACACAGATTAAATATGAATTCAAAGTAACTGGTGTCCCTCTCATCCAGTGTAGGGTTGACCCGACATATCACGCACAAATATTCAATCACAGAACGTGTCTACTTATTGGCCACTTATTTGTACATGTTTCACAACCGTGACAGGGAGAGAAAGAAAATTTGAATTTTGTTTATGATTAGCCTTAGACAGAATCAATCGCACCTACCTTTCCCGCATTGGCCCAGATCCTTCTTATATGCTTTACGTCCAGAAATTCGTTTTCGTCGCCACCTACCGGTTGAAGCATTTAAAAAGCCCATTTCACTTGGCTGCAGCTGGTACGTGTTGCAGTCCCGAGGCCTCCATTATGCCTATTTGGCACATAGCTGTTATTGCATTTATGTGTTTTTGTGCAGTTGAACAGTTATACCGGTCCCGAGAATAGAGTGATATAAACATTTTGAATGCAATGTATTTTCTCATGAATTTCATTGCTAAACTAAATCTTTTTCATGGTCGCGTGTGGCTGATTCTTGAGTCAGCAGCCTTTCTACTTTGGGCTTTATCTTTCCAGCCCAAGGTGGGGGGTCATTGTGCCCTCGGGTTGTCCGTCCGTCAGTCCGTGATTCCATACGTTCACCATTTGTTTGTGAACACCGTATCTCATGAGTTATTGGACAGCGTAAACTCAACTTTACCTCATCCGTGTCTTGACTTGTTACATCTTAGTGACCTTGACCTCATTTTCAAGGTCACAGGACTCATGTTTGTGCAAAAGTTGACCCATCAGATAATGCTTTGCAATGAAGTGCCACTGGCTCACTTTCAAAGATGTGTTAGTTTGCAATTTGGTCTAAACTTGACTCCTGTGTGTCAAAATCCTGCTGTATTCTCATTAGAATCCACTTCGTGGCAGTTGATAGTGACCGGTAGTTTCAAATGCCGTGTGTTTTGTGTCGGTTTTTCGATGTTGTCAAGCTTTTGAATAAAACATGAAAATGTAGACATAGCTGTAAAGTGTTCGTCTGGCTGCATTTTCGGCAGGGTGCACAAAAATAATGTAATTGGCTTTTTGTTCTTTTTCGATCGTTTCAGGTTTAACCCTTGCAAAACTGAGTCAACAGGCTTTCGCGCTGCGCTCTGGCTGACTTTGCCAAGAATGCCTCACGAAAAACTGTCGACTGATTGCATATTGTTGGTGGTGGCACAGAAATCTTGAAGAACATGAGAGGCAGATGATGTTGACCACACTGCAAACTTCCTGGCAATTCCAAGTGACAAAGGCATGGGAATTGATCGACTTATTCCTTCAGGGTAGTATGAAGAAGCCATATAAATCACATTGGCTTATCCGCTGGAGAATAAGATCAGTCAGGAGGCCACAGCATATTATGTGTAAGTAACAGAACTGTAATAGATCATTATATGTATACCGTATAACTGAGAATGGAAGACGAGGTCATCTCATCTCCTTAATTCTTTGAGAGCAAAATGAAAACCCGTGGGCGGCAGTATAATTAGCAAAAGGTCATGTGATCGTTGCTTCACTTGATGAGAGAAAACATGTTCCAGAAGATAAGCACCTTACAATTCATTCGTGAATATCTAATGCAAGAGTGGTCGTTTTTCACCAGTGGAAGCTGAAATGATTGTGTATGGAAAAATTATTGAAAGCCCCCTAAAAATCGTTATCTTTTTGTCTGGAATCCCTTTTATACAATACTATGAGTGATGGAAATCCATTTTGCTTAAAATAATGATTGTTTTCTCAAATTTCCAATTATTTTGATAAAAAGATAATATGGTCTTGCATACGTTAAAATCTCAAAATTGCGTCTGTCGAAGAAATTATTAAATGTGTCGAATGGAACTTTATTGGCTAATGGACCATGTGGACCAATTGATAACAATAACAGAGAGCTTTACGACACCAGCGAATGGCCAGAGTCTATAAATATATCCCTGGCATAAATGGCCTTGTCAATGTGGACATATTTGGTTATAAATCTCTAGAAGATGATAATATACAACCATTTGATTTGTTTAAAAATGCATTCTAAACGCGCAAGGCAAAACGCTGCTAGATTATTTATTTATTTATTGAGCTTCAATCAGCAGTACATCAAAATAAAAGGAAAATAAAACATCGGAACACATTAAAACAAAAATACTGCCGACTTGGAGGAGTCAAACAAGTGATTACACCTATACAAGTTCACTCCCCATCTATGATTGGCGATAACGATAAGCACAGCTACTACTGGATAATAATGGTGATGATTGATTAAAAAGGTCAAAGACGATAAAACAAATGTCCGTGTTTAAAATACAAATATAAAGAGCTCGAGCAGACTATCTCATGTAAAATAATTTCTCAAATTAAGATACCTTATCATTTGTACTTTTAAAAAGTTTTAAAAAATCGTAAGCAGTCCATCACAATAATCCGCTAGCTGCTTTTTGGACAGAAACACCTGCTCAGCCATGTGCATGTACTGGACGGGTCAAAATACTCTTGTTGCAACTTGCTGTAGAAGTATTCAGTCTACTTTTCAAAATATGGATCGTTTGAGAATCACGGATATGGGAGGGTAAGATGTTTCAAGTGTAAATAGAGCGATTTACATAGGATGAACAGAAAGTTTCTGTTTTACATTTGGTTATTCTGAAACGTAGACTATTGTCGGAAGTACGTAAATTTTTTCAAGTCTGTTTGAATGGGGAACATATTGGGGAAATCTATCTCGTAATAACCATTCACACATTTATACAAGAACACAAGATCCAGTTGTTCACGCCTGAAGAGTTGTTTCCTTCCAAACAACATTTGGGCATTGCCCAGTCTGTAGCTTTGTTCATTGGTGACAGGAAAACCAATAGATTTGAATTTCAAATTAATCCTCAGACTAAAAAATGCATGTTGGCAATAAGGGAATAAACATATGTGTTAAATGGCAATTTGTAATGCTGCAGCAACATGTGATGGCTGCCCTATTTGCATTTGCAATTTAAAAAATGCAGAAATTTGTAATACTGTGGTAATTTGTAATACCTTTTGGCAAAATGTAAAATTATCACATTGTTCAATTTGGAGTAATATCTGGAAGCAAATTGGTGTCCACGTGTCCATTTTGTTATAGCAGTAGGTTGAACAAAATGTAATAAAATGTTACAATTGTATGAAAGTATCATTTTATATTATATCATTCAATTTATTTCAAGAATTAGATTTCCTGAAAGCGCGATCATATATTCACAAACTAGAAAAAAAAGATGTTCTGTGATGAAATAATTTTTATTTGATTCCTTTTTGCTGCGAGATACAAGGTACTGTTGAGATGACCCATCTAGTTGTCAAGGGTCTTAAAGATGTTTTAGTGACACATCAAGCGGGAAAAGGGACTATAACCTATATCCACCATTTTACACGCTTAAAAGCACTATGGAATATGCAAAACGCAGGTACCAGTTGACAAATTTACTCATCAGCAGACACATTGCACTTGGAGGACCCATTGGGGGGCGCGGCCACTGCAGTTAGATGTTCCAGCACAAGCACAACATGTATAAAAGAGTGTTGTATTAGGCCTACATCTTAGCTTAGTTTTCTAGAATATACTTTGTATCACATGATTTATGTCATTTTTTTTTCATTCTGATTGTTCCTTTGATAATAACGAATAATGGGGTGCATAGCGCATAACATTAACTCTTTTAACTTTATCTAAAGAATCCTTTTTTTCCAAAGTCTTTACGCTTGGTGTAGACAACGTATATGCCATTATCCTTACGATTTTCAATTTTTTTAAAGGCATTGTTATTTAAAAGCTTGTTTCTCGTGTCCCAAACGAACCTAAATTCTGCTTCTGAAACAAATAAAGATGTGCTTGAGTATCGTAAAGCAAATGTTGGCTTCTTACATATATATATATAAGGAAACCAGATATACAACAATTACACACGTCATGTCATTACCGTGTTGGAGAGCTCAACCAAATGTTCAATTTGCTTAAAGGCATTGTTAACTAATAGCTTGTTTCTCATGTCCCAAACGACTCTACATTTTGCCTCTGAAACAAATAAACATGTGCTTGAGTATTGTAAAACAAATGTTCGCTACTTACATATATATATATATATATATATATATATATATATATATATATATATATATATATATATATATATATATATATATATATATATATATATATATATATATAAGAAGACCAGATTTAAAACAATTACACAGGCCATGTTATTACCGTGTTGGAGAGCTCAGCCAAGATATACTTGAACACTCTCCACGGTACTTTTTTGGCCGAGCCTAAATCTGAGAATTGATGCCTGCGTCTTGTCTATTCTTTCCTGTCTTAGCGCATAGAGAATGCGTTTCTCGGGTGTTGTATTTATATTGGAATCTTTAACCAAGTAAGAATTATAAATTTCCAAAAAGAAAAAAGAGAGAGAACGCTTATACTTAAGGATCTTGACAACCAGCGGCGCCACCTCAACTATACCCTTTATTTGTTTTGTAACATATAGGAGTGAAAGTGGAAATGTACTCTAGGAGGGAACGTCTCTATGTCTAATTATTTATCACTGAAGCTTCA
Organism: Hermodice carunculata; assembly: GCA_964020975.1. Classification (NCBI taxonomy): domain Eukaryota; kingdom Metazoa; phylum Annelida; class Polychaeta; order Eunicida; family Amphinomidae; genus Hermodice; species Hermodice carunculata. Next base: position 47,481,005 of record OZ026619.1, read on the forward strand.
ATAAAACACTTGCTTTGGAAATTATTTTAAAGGAATGTAGACAATGTGATACTTCTGTACAATTATTTCATTTTAATTACATTTTGACTTACCATTATAATAAATGTAGTTAATTGGTGTTTTTTATTTTGCTACCAAATATCATCAAAAAATGCATAATATAATAAGATTACATTTTACGGCAACTCAGTAGCAAATTGTCTACATTCATTGTGCATGGCTTAATCTTGATGACAATTTATGCTTATCCTTACTATTTATGCAGAACATCTGGTGTTCATTGCATTAGATTTTATATTTTTTAAGTATAATTAAACCCACAATAAGGGAAACAGCTGAATTAAATGTCAATCCACTCATCTACTTCCTTCTACAACTTTTTAGTTACATCACAATCACTACGAAAATTGTACATTGATGCGGCGTGCAAACTCTACTTCTTCTTGTGTTATTGTGGCACAACTGATTTTTTTCAATGAGGTCTTTTTCTCTACCTACATCATTCTATATATCATTTAAATACCGAATGTACGGAGTTTTCCAGAAAATGTATTCTCAACACAATAACACCTTATAAATTTATCTTTGACATATAGTCAAGCCAAAATACTTGGTATTATGCAAATTATTGGATTTGAAATGATCGCGATCAATATTTTTAAACTGCAATATATACACATATGTAGAGAGACAAATATGAAATGCTAACCACAATACTCATAAGAGTGCGAGACATAGCCTATATTAGCACACATGAATTAAAGGGTCTTCAGCGGGTAACTACTCAGAACATGTTTCGGAGCCTGTACCCTTACATGTCTCTGAGTAGGTGATGAATTAGCTCAATAAGTGAACTTTCGCTTATAAATGTAGACCTCCACAACAAATAAGGAGTACCTGCCAAACGAAACATAATTACTAAATTTGTATAGTACAAGTTCACATAAGATCAATTTGACTTACCCCTGAAACACTTTGTACCCTTTATAGATGAATAGCTTACCTTAGTTAAACCACCTGCCAGTGTATAACTGAAGTAGAAACAAACTGAGGCTTTATGTTCAGTCCAAGTGATTATAAAAAGAAAACAATTACACCTACAGAATCTGTACAAACCGTGGGAACTCCTAACAGTTACTGCAGCAATATACATCCTACGCCGGAAATGTAAAACAAACCACATGATGACATCTATTCCTCGCCCTGAAAGTCTCCAAACAATAAAGGTCTATTTCGCTACCAACCCTGAGTTAATGTTTCACCAAAATGGGTCACGTTTGTGACATTTGAGTTAATACTGTCGAATTTGAGTAATTTTGTGACATTGAGTAAATCTGTACTTAGGTATGTCAGAGGAGAATGAAAGTCATTAGCTTTTAAGACAGGAAAAAACAATTTTTCTTAACCAGATTCTAAGTACAATCAGGCAAGCTTGAATCTGTCGTAGGCTGCTGTTTGCTGCCGATAGCCCCTGGGCGTCTAGCCTGACAGAAAAAATGCTAGCCTGAAATGTCTCAAGGTATATTTTAAAACAGAATAATGCCAAAAGAAAACTTTTAGTGGCAATACAGGCATGTGTATGATACGGTGGAGATGAATGCGCATCCATTGTTTTAAATGTATTTCCTTTTTTTTCTTTTTTTTTTATATCTGCACATAAGTAACTGACAGAGATGGCATTTGCATTTTAAGGTGGACCGTATTGTGTTTCAAATTTTATCTGTGTTTTAAGGTAATGATTTCATATACGATTAATAATCTCTGAGTTGCCACCGATTACTATCATGGTAGAGATTGAGTAGGGTAATGTGTTCGGATTTGTACTGTTGACATGATATGAAAAACCATATACCCAGTGAAAAAAAATTAGGAGCCAGCGGAAAAATACCTGCATGGTCAGTGTCAAGAATGCAGTGAACATGGCATAATGACATGAATATATTTCATCAATATGTCTGTGTGCTAGCACGGGCATATGTTTTTCCACAGTTCTTTTTTCTTTCTTCTTTTCTGCCAATGTAGTCTGGAGTTTTTCTTGAACACCATATCATTGCTAAATACTCAATTTTCTACAGTTATTGATATAGCAGTGAAAAGAAACACCTGGTTTGGAATAGTCAAAAAATTAAAATTATGTAAATTAGGGTCATTTGAAATTTAAAGGGGTAAAAGTTGTTAGGGCTTAACAACTCTTCCACACACCAACCGCATGGCCAGGTACCACCATCATAGTTTCTACCTTTGCCACTAGATAACGACAGTAAGATCAGCACTTCCGTATAGTTCAGAGTTATTGTGTACTTCTTATATGCACACCAAATAAAAGCTAGAAATCTCCATGTTCAACCTAACAGATATACCCCACATGATTATACATACATAAATTCTTCATATATAATAAACCTGAGAACACTGACAACCAAGTATAAATCCCGGTTTAAGTTTACCATGTGGCATTGTTCAAATCATTCCTATAATTTGACCTGTCTAGTCAGAGGTCAGTGTGTCCTTTTCATAACAAAGACGTACAGCCGCATGGCCATTGTTCTTTAACAAAGCCCATATGTTGGAGTCATGACTATTTTGAAAAACAAAAGAATTAGGTCAGTGACACTATGTATATGCCTCGAACGTTTACACGTGCGTTAAGCTTTGCTGAGGGATTCTGCATGCCTGCTTTGTAACATGAGAAAGAAGCTCAGGGCTCTTCAACTGGACCATTGTGTAAAATATTGCTACACAGTTGTTTTAAAATGTTTCAAAATGTTTCAAAAATGGCTACTTCTCTTGCATCTTGTTGACAAGGTGCTGCAAGAAATGTTCATTTTTGCAAAAGAAATTTCGAGGAGGACACAACTGTAAGCTACCTGTTTCATGATCGAAAAAAGGACATCAAATTTTGTGACATTTATGCTCCTGGAACTTCAATACCAAATGTACAATTATTTGCCTGTAAATGCATGAAGACACTTGTCCATGAGCCAAGATTAAAAGACAATACGTTTAGAGCAGCTATATGAATATTTTCAAATTTTGAGTGCCCGTGGGCAATATGGGCTATACATATAAGGGCAGGGACCGATTTAACAAAACCAAAGTACATGTTGAGTGAAAGAGTCATATTGTCAAAACAAGGAGCTATTTTTCAACTGATTATTGATTTACAGAGCAAACAGATTCCCTGTAACTGAAAAAGTAACAAAATGCACAGCCCTAATACTGTCAAATATCACACGACATGAAAACGTGAATATATCATGTGCAACAAACTTGTTCCAGACGTGTTTCAATCAAAATAATTTTATTTATTTGAATAAAAAGTGCACAATCTTTTGTGGTGTACATCATGTAAGTTTTCCTTACTGCGGCTGCTTTAAAAAAAAAGGGTTGAGGTTTTTAATGTATCCATCTTTGAATGAAGTATATTAACTGTCCTTGTACAAGGATTCAAAGCAGAAAATATACATAATTTCATGTATATACATTTTTGTTTGTTTGTTTGTTTGTTTGTTTGTTTGTTTGTTTGTTTGTTTGTTGTTTGTTTGTTTGCTTTTGTTTTGTTTCTGCCAGCCCAAACCCACAGTGTGCCTCTTTTCCTGAAACTTGAATAATATATAAAGCAACTATAACATTAACCGCTGCCCACCTTTTTTTCCTTTTTGTGTGTGTGTGCGCTTTTTTCCTTTTTTCCTTTTTTTTTTTTTTTGAGGTGTCAATGCGCATTTGTGTGAAAGGACTTCAACACAATCGGTGTATTTGAAGAAAAAAAATTAAAATACCCATTAACCACTTCCATTAGTTTGTGCCTCAGTGTTTGTGTGCAGTAGAGGATACTGAGGTTGTTGGATTTGGAAGAAACCTTCTTGTTTTGACAAAATCCTTTGAAATCCAGGTTCATTATTAAGAAACACTAACACGAGAAACCATTCAAACAATGTCAAAGTAGGGATTGAAAACAAAACCGATGGCCACTGTGCCTGCGAAGAAGTGTTTCACAAATTGCAGCTAACGGATATAGAGTTGCACACGACACTCACAGAATTGAATTTGGGGAATTTATTAACTTATCTCCACTACCTTTACTTATTTTTTTTTCTAAATTTAGGCTTGTACGCCATGATGCTTATAAGTCAGTCACAGGCCTTGGGTCAACCATCACATGAAGTTGAGGTTTTAGCGACCCTGTAGGTAACAGCTCTGCTACATGACTATTATCAGCAACATTTCCAATGCGCCTGTAGCTAACAGCTTTGCTACATGACTATTATGAGCAACATTTCCATTACATAACCCAGCTTTTACATTTTGCAAGATATTTGGCCAGCACTTTTTTTTCTGGTTATGATTGAATTATACTTTATTCAAAAATTGGAACATTTATTTACCATTCAAGATTCATACTAAATACAAGTGAAACTGATGAAGAGACATGCTGTCTCTCTGTCAAAGCTAGAGCCCATGGTTAAAGTGGCTGACAATCCAACAATTTTTACATCACAAATATCAAAAATAAAAAAATAACAACTTCCCACGTTCAGGAAACTTTTAATTGATGTGTTACAATAAATTTTGTTGATTGAAAAGTTATTTGCCAAACAATAAATTTGCAATAGTGACAATTGCCAATTTTCTCCCATTCACCTCACATAGGCCCCTACCTGCACAGATAAGACTGCACTACACGGAAGTAGTTGCCACCTGGAGGCAAAGCTGGAAACTGGATATATTGGTACCTGGCCAGTAACTTCTTATCAGACATTTGGTTTATTAAAAGTGCCTGTCGGGATACATTACCACAGTGGTGTCAGGCCCCAAGTGACTAATCTTGTTGCACTGTAAGTGAATGCCCCCCACCCACCCGCCACCACCACCAATTGAATATAACAAAAATTCCACTGCAGCTAGGCGACTGGTGCCAAAGGCTGCAAGTTCGAGTCTCGCTGGTTCCGAACATAAAATATATTTTCGGCATTTCCTTATTGCTGGTGGAATTAAGTCACCGATTCAGGAAATAAATGCCGACTCAGTACATATACTGCAAAACCGTGTTGATATGGCACTAGGACATAACTGCCTCCATTGAACCATTCTTATTAAGAATGGGGATTGGTTGAGTGGATATGTGCGTTTCCCATTTTAGCTAGGCGACTGGTACCAAAGGTTTCAAGTTCGAGTCCCGCTAGTTCCGAACATAAAATGTACAATATCATATAGACTTTATCAATGAAAAAATAATATAAGTTTTTGGGAAAAAAAACTTCAGAAATTTATCACACCTATATCATGTGTAATGTACAGACCTCCGAGGAGGTATAGTGTGTTTGGTCAAGTCCCTGGAATCAGCTTGTGCTAACTGTGCTGGGGTCAGCCATCCCATGGTGGGAAATCAATTAATGGGGATAAACCACAAGAATGTATTCATTGGTATGCTATATCTGCTGGGGGCAGCTGGCTGTTGTAATGGCCAATAAAGTTCAAATTCTGCCTGTCAAGACACCTTTTTCCTTGACATTTTCCGACCTGCGACAGGAATTTTGGTCAGATTATTTTGTGTAATGTTATGCATAATATTATGACAAAATACTCACCATTACCACATAGGTGGCTGAAATATTTTGAACTATTGGGTGAAGCTCTTGGCTGTGGCAAGATTAACATATGGGGGACCATGCTGCTCTATCGGCCTTTTATACTCCCGTTGCGCGTTTAAATGTTTAATTTCTTCAAAAGTTTTAAAGGTAGAGGTACCATTCCACCTTTAATTCATAGGTTTGTGCTATACACGCACATCCACTAGGCCACAACCAAAAGTTGTGCAAGTTTAATTTATGCAAATAAGGGGCATATGAATATCTGTACCATTCCAACTTTAATTCACAAGTTTGTGCTGTAGGATCATCCAATGAACCACAAACAGTTGTAGAATTTAAAATTTATGCAAATTAGAGGCATTTGAAAAGTTTAAGTGTTGCATATCTTCAAAACTACTAATTACATGAGGTACAGGTGTCTGTCACATCTTAAAGTCTTAGGTTTGTGCAACACCAGTATCCAATTTACCTTTGAAAGCACAAAGACGGAATTGCTGTTGAAGGAAATCTTTTGTATTTGCAATCTGGCCTTCAAAGTGCATGTGTACTTTTGGTTCTTGTTTAACTTCAGATACTTTACAAAGGCAAAAGTTTAAGGAACGCCTTCACAGATTAATGGAACCTTGTATGGCAACTAGCCCCACAGTGTCTTTTTGACAGCGGCTGGTGTATTTATGGTTCTCGGGTGGTGAAACCGTCCGGAAATCATAATTACATCAACGAATTCCACAAACATACATGGGCCTGCAAGGGACGTCGTCACAAGATAACAGAAAGATAAAATGGAAATTACGTTTGCATGTGTTTTTTTTTTTGGGGGGGGGGGGGCTAGTGAGTCGTAGTCACGGTGCAGTAACTCTAAGCCACAGGTGGTAAGTCCTGGCTACAAGATCCTAGCTCGTGGCCTCAACTCACAAAAATACATAGCTACATGAGTTTGAGTTTGAAGTAATCAGCTAGTTTATCTCCCATCATAAGTATCTTATACCATAAATGGAAATCGACATGCAAAGTGTGTAGTTTTACACATAAGCTTAACAGGCCTTTGTACTTAGAAATGCAAGTCGTAACAACGTCTTGCTACCTCGTCGCCACAATCTACCATATGGTGGCCTCGAGTTAATATTGAATGGTAAGAGAAATTTTTTCGAAGGAAAGACAGAATGAAATGTATTGACATCATCACATGGAAAGCAAATCTTTATGGAAAGAGCCTGGTGGGTCAGATGCTTTGAAATTGCTAAACTATGATTCAATAATTATAAAGGTTCATTCCAACAAAACATTATCTGGAATTAAATCGTATCATGTATATGCAGACGATGGAATATCTGCTTACTTGTTCAACCAAATACTAAATATTAACATAAACTTTCTGACCGTATATTATGTGCATAAGAAGCACTCATGCAGATTTCATCAGTATTTGTTTTGACATTATTAAAAGCTTAGCGTGGAGTAACCAGATTGTAGCCTGTTCTCAACTTTGAAACCATCCAACCTTAAAACAAGCATTGACAACTTTGTGTTCACATGGCCGACATGTACTTCTATAAGCGCGTTAGAGTTTTCTGAACTTGCAATATATTTCCATGTTTGTAAACGAATTTGGTTTTACCTGTTGTGAAAGAATTCAGTCTTAGTACAAAAATGATAGCCAAAGCTTCACTTTCTAGGACATTTGCGGACCACGCCCTTTTCAAATATACCTCTGCAGAAAAGGGGAACTCTATTCTCCCGGCAACCTCACGCTGGGAATATTGGCATCCAACATGCCCATGTGATTCTGACTTGTCGAATTCAGAGATCTGCAAGTGATCCGTACTCCATGGCATTGTGAAATCACATTGATCCATTCATTGCCAATCAGCACTACAGTACCAGACACACTTTTGACACTTTCTGGATGTGTTTTCAATTCGAGGGCATTTCTTTTTTGTTTGACTCCTCAGGCATACCCCCAGCCACCCTGTCCATGTTACATATAATTCTATGTGCCTCCCATATTTTCCTTACAAACTATTATCTAATGGAGCCTTTGTTTTACCAATCGATGTGGCCTCTTTTTCCCAATCTAACTTTGTATGTTTGTTGGTCAATATTCTTCGGTATACCTGTTGAAACACGTGACTCTTCAGCAGTTCTCCGAGGCATGCATAAATGTACATCACCGTAAATAGCAACCCTTGTTCCAAACACTGAAGCTGTTATTTCCATTGCCTAAATAAAAAGGACTGTGCATCTAATTTATAAAAGACAAATTGATATGACACGGAAATTGTACTGCGAAGGGACACATTGTTTTCAAATTTGAATCTACATTCTGAATACACGTGCTAACCTGAAGATGAAAAACCTCTGCCTTTTTTTTTTTTTCAAGCCTGGTCTCTGATATATTACGACTGCAGACACGGAACAAATCGTGTGTGCGTGCACTATGATCAATTATTGATCGGTTCGATCGCTTGATATACTCTGAATTGCTATGGCGATACCAGATGAATTATTATTTGTTCACCGACCCTTTATCCAAATACCAGCAAGCCTATAATTGCATTAGACTGGCCCAGGTCAACAGCTTTATAGTGCACCAAAGCGCGCCGTGAAAGCTGTTAGCTCACTTAAAACTTGGCACGCAAACAGTTGATTTATCCCATTTTGCAGTATTTCTCTTGGTAAACACATCGACAGATTTGCTTTGAAGTAATTTATTTTTTTGTGGCACACAACTCCTCCAGTCCAACGGAAACGTGTGACCTGACTTACATAGTGGGCTTTCATGTACCATCTAAAGTAACCACGAGGATTGCAGGTCATGTGCCTGGCTGACCTTTAAATTAAATGCACAGACTAACAGTGGCCACCGAGGTGAGATTGCAATTGACATATGACATATATGCACCGGACATGACAGTCCTATGCAAGTATGGTATGCTGAAATTTTATTGACCTTGGCCATTGTGGGCCACGATACTGAAATCAAAACCAATCTGAGATGCTCCCCTTTGGAGGATATGTAGTGGGAAGATTTACATTCATATGATCGTTTTGTTTGAGTTGTAAATTGAAACTTTACCTATAAAAAGGATAACCATTATTTTAAGTACAATATTCAAGTCCTGACTCAAAGAACACTTGTTATAATCTGAAGATTAAAACCAACACAGTCGATGCGTGAACTTGATAACTGGACCAAGGACATATATCAGGCCTTATCCACTTGATGACAGCAGATATACAATTTATACCATAAATTCTTAAAATCAGAAAAAGACAAATTATATATTAGCCACGTTTTAAATATCAAGCCTCATCTTCACCGATAAAACAAGTATGGATCAATCTCAATGCATAGTCTGTTTGAAAAATCCTAGAAAATATACATACAACACAGTTTTTAAGGTGAAACGATTTATAGTCAGACTGATCATGTAGAGATCAAAATGCACTTTTTCTAATTGCTCAATTTTTTTTATAATAGTAAAGCATGCCAATAAAATAATATATAAAAATGATTATAAAAATGCTCACAAGACAAATATGAGTGAGGTGTTTCCAGGCTGGTACCCTCTTTCTGACGCAAACTTCCTGCGGATATTTCATCTCAGAAGTCCGGAAATTGCAATAGCTTGGCGGCAGTGGATACTGCGGCACGATAAATGACTATGCTAACTCTTGGTGAATGTCTGGGAACATCAGCACGATCCAACATCAATATCTGCTTCCAAATTTATAAATTTTACATGGTCCAAGCAGGCATGATGCATACACGTACTGGCTCTTTTCACATGTAAAAATACAGACATTCTGCAGAGACCATAACAGAATCTCGCATCGTTTATTCAGTTTTGTGCACATGCACTTGCCTATATGTGCCTGGCTCTATCTTACTGGAGTTATGAGTCGAGGTTCCACAATGAATCTTTAAAGTATTGCGGACATGTGAGCGCAAATATTTTAGAGCGGTTGCCTTGTCAGTCACTGGAGCAAGATATGATTCAATATGCAGAGATCCTCTACTATGTATAATATTAGAAATAGTGGACAAATATTGGACATATAGGACTAATATTGCTTCATTCACTGAAATAAGTCATAATGATATTACGCCAACTGAAGTATAGGACACCAATAAAAAGAGTTAAGTGCAGAATCATTTTAATTGCACCAATTAAAATATATTTAAGAACAACTTAAATAGTCTCTCGTTTGGGAGATTATCCTTCCTTCAATATGAAAAAGGGTTTTTCAATACAGACAGGATCTCTCACTGAAGCGGTCTCTAAAACATATATAATCATACAATTACAAACTGTGAAAGAGAGACACGTTTTCAAACTTAATGGTTAACTACTTTTAATGTTTAAATTTGTATACATCTTGCAGTACACCTTCTGATGAGACAGAAGAAAAAAAAATAAGTTTGAAATCACATCTGCAATCAAAGACACCATGCATGATATTCGTGATGGTTTGTCAATAGAAAATTTGAAGAGTATTTTTTGCAGTACTTTGTCTTTGTAAGCAACAGATTTGCTCTGAAGCAAATCTGCTTTTCTAGTTTTGTCCATTGTCCCAGCATCATCCGCCCGTCGCCCATCAACCATCCGTTTGCACATTCAGAGCATCGATTGATGGGTCATCCTAAATTGATGAGGCCATTTAAATCGGTCTAGTCCTCATTTCAAATGGTCCAATCTTGGCGACTTTAGTCTGACTGTCCGTCGGTCAATACTATTCCATGGCCAAATCGTATCGAATCTTCGTGTTTCATATCAAAATGCAAGTATCCATTAAGATAACAACGACAGTCACATGCACCTGAAGAGTTTAATCCAAGAGAAATATACAAAGTTGCATTAGGTATTGATCAACATACCCGTCTTTAAAGCAAGTATAAACTCTGACAGTATGCGTTATCGTGTAAGTCAAGTTAATTCTTAAAGCAGTTGGGTTGAACAGGACATGGAAAAAAATATGGCTATGCAGAAGCGGGACTTTCATAACAGTCGTTAATGATGTAGCCGAGAATACTAATCCCAGTTTTATGTGAATATCATCATGGTGTAATTGTGGCTAACTATTTTGCTGTCCCGTATTTTTTATAAATGTATGGCTTCCCTGTAAACTGTGACACCATACAAAAAACATTTTAGCACCCCGCAGTGCCATTCATCCTACAGTTGTTTTAAACCAGTACAATCTCCCCACCACAAACCTCTCGGTTTCAACCCTTGGCCATGTACCATTTATCGGGCGAAAAGGTCCTCCCATATCATTTGTTATGATTCCAGTTCCGATTCCTCGCAAAGAAAAAACAAAAATCTTTTTATTTAATTACGAGCCTGTCTGGATTAACTGGTAGTTCACGAGCTAGTCGAAGTCAACAGATTTTAGTGACCAATGCACCTACAGAGCGTCAGGGAAAAGTAGTTGACCTATTGTACCATCCAGCAATATAAAGGTTAAACGAAGCCGCTTCGCCATTCGAAATTCAGCAACGCCCTTGCGCAATCGCCCTTCAATATTTTCTATTCCATCGACAGAGATTTTATCGCAGCTCAGTACAAAACTATAAAATATTCTTACGATAATCTCTCACTGGACAATTTGTGTATCCAAAGACATATTTTTGAAAAATGAAAAAAAATAATTCATCAATAGTTTTCCAAAATAAAGTTGTTCAAGAATTTATCCATTTCTGCCGTGTGCTAATGAAACATGATACTTATGCACATTGCTTAACGTGCCATAAGAAATTATCATTTTATACCTGTCCTAGTGACACTGCCCAAGAAGATACTGTGTAACTACTTACTCATCAAATCACCTTTTATCGTTTTTCTTTTATAAAGCAAAAGGTTTTTATCTTTACACCTATATGGATCCCGTGCATGCAGTCTTTAATATTCCAACACGTAACGTCATAACTTTTTTTCGCCTTTCATTTTTAATATTATATATATATATATATCCTCCCACATGCGCTACGGAATGTAGCAGCGCAGATCCAAGCAGACCTGTAGAGAGTCCAGATGCAGATATTGTTAACTGTATATTCCCTCCATTGTGAGCATTATCCATGGCGTTTTAACATTGGTAGCATGGCCCAGGAAAGCCCATTCCTCTTCTCCAGCGTCTGAATAAATGAACAACTAGTGATTTTCGTTTAATCAGTATCTACAAGTATATGACTGTATAATTTTCTTCCGACGAATTTAGTGACTGAAATATAAACTTGCTCTGTTATTTTTTCGAAGACCAACTGTGCTTGTTATTTTGGGTACTGACATCCATTATTGTATTTTTAGCGATATGAAGCACTCCAGGCATACAGCTCCACTTGCATACTATCGTATAAATATAGCCAGTTATTCATAACCGCATAGTCAATCGTCAATACTGGACAAAACCAACTTTTCTCCCTTGAAGTAAAGCTTGTGTTCATTATGTACACAGCAACCGATGCAACGCCAATTGTTCTACAGATAGTGCTACGGTTTTTCTATAAAAAGCTTTCCAATAAAAAAGCAGATCTTTGTAGATAACCCTAGTAGGAACGGCATATATCCAACCAGCCCGAGAAAGCGTTGATCCCCAACAAGGAGCCTATAGGTGTACAGATTATCCTTCTCGTTATGTGTATGGCGGAAATTAAAGTCCTCTGAATACTGTCGTCGCAGATCGCTATACAGACTATCTATGTGTTCTTTCACTTTGGGTTCCCTAAGTGTACCTATTGTGTCACAAAATGCATATATATCTTTTACAAGGTGTTGGTCAAGCTCATGCATCAGCTTGCACAACCGTTTCCAATAGTTGTGAAATTGTTCCATTTTGTCAATATTGGGAATGACGTATCTCCGGAAGGAGACCAATTTATTTGCCATCTCGTACGTGACATTGTAGGCCCGCATAGTGTTCACTTCCGTTGGTACAAGGTTTGGCGCAGACATTTGTACAGTTTTTATGGCATTCACGAAAGACTGGTTTTGTCTTTTAAACCAGTCCATGTATTCACATCGTAGTTGGTTCAGGCGACTCAGATGCTCATATGTTCGTTTCTTTAATTTGTCAAGTTCATTGTTCCTCTCGTGGAATTTGATGAGTTGTTGTGGCGTCATTGGCATAATTTGGGAAATTCACTTCCAAAGGAGCATTGTATGTGCTCAAACCAGGAACGTCATTATCATATCTGAAAACACATGAAAAACATGACCATGACATGATTAACTCTCAGTGCTAACACAACGAAGGTCATCCTCGTTTGATTCATTTGGATATTCAGATTTTAATCCCTCGTAAAAAGAAAAATCATTGTTATACCTGAAAACACAACATGAAAAGCATGACCATGACATGACTAACTCTCAGTGCTGGCACAACGAAGGTCATCCTCGTTTGATTCATTTGGATTTTCAGATTTTAGTCCCTCGTAAAAATACTTTCCATTGAAGGGCCAGCATGTCATTAGCTTTAGAATACATAATGATGATGATCTAAAATCAACAGCTTTTTTCGCTGGGGACAGCTGTTAACCTACCATAATTAATCAAAATCATTTTTCTTGCAATGCAATTATAAGAGGACTAATAAGAAAATAAATGAACCATTTCCGTTTTGAATCTCATTCAGCAAAAGCATTTTTTTCTTAGTGGGAACCAGTATATGGTAGGAGATGCGACATGTTGTGATGCAGGATACATGTGATGACATGACACATAATGACATACTCTGATACAACTGTATCCCAGAAATATCCTCAATCTCACCCCCGAGGGAAACGAGGCTTTTAATTTCCATATTATAATCACTCCTGTGACACTTAGCGCTGTTTTCTCTTCTCTTTTTATCCATTTCCTGCTCATACCACTCTCCTTGATTTTGCTATCAGTATCCTATAGAAAAACTATAATAATGTATATTTCTAATATTAGCTTTCAACTAGCATCACATCAAAATTATACAATTAAAAAAATTTGAAATACAAACATAAATAAATGCCACACGTCGGCTTTGCATACATGTACGCTTTTAAATGAAAAGGACAAACATTTGGGGACAGTGAGACAATGTTATCTCGCACAGAATAAGGGCAGGCGGACAGCACAGTTTTGATGCATATAAGTAAAGAGACGATAAGAGAGCCGGATGTTAGATGCTAGGAAAAGATTCTGAACTTGAGAAAAGCGAAGGTGCTGTTTCACCTGTAACAACTTACAGACGGACAACCTTGGACTCACTACATAACGAAGTAGATTTAGATATGTGGCGGCACAGAAATTTTGATGTGTCAGGTGAACATGGCACTAGAAAAACCTCTGTTGCAATATGGATGACAAAGATTTCATCTTTTCTCTCTTCTTAATTTATTTGTTACACATTTTTGTGATCGTCATATGCTCGAAAGGTTAAAGGTCAAAGCCTTTGGACCTTTGCAAGTTTCATCCAGCCATCATTTGGTCAATTTTCATTCAATTTTAATCATGTTAGACTAAAATTGTACGTTTTGGAACACTGCACATTTTCGTAATTTACATGTGACCTCCAAAGGTCAATGTCATTTTGCCATTTGAAAGCCGTATATTGGTAAATTTTTATCTGATTTGGTTCATGTTAGGTTTCAAAGTGGATATTGTAACAAAATAAATTTTTGTGATTACATGTGATCTCTAAAGGTCAAAGGGCAAGGTCATTTGGACCTTTGCTATTTTCATCCAGCTTTAACTCGGCAAATTTCCATGCAATTGTAATCATGTTGGACTTACATTTTAGCTATTGCAACACTGCACATTTTTGGAATTAACATGTAACCTCTAAAGATCAAATGTCAAGGTAATTTGGTTCTTTGAAAGTTTCAGCAAGTCCTTACTTGGTCAATTTTTCTTCTGATTTGGTTCATTTTGGGTTAAATTGTAGATATTGTAACACTGTACATTTTTTTGTAATTTACATGTAACCTCTAAAGGTCAATAGGCTAGGTCACTCGGGCCTTTGATTTTTCACCTAGCCATAACTTGGTCAAATTTCATCCGTTTCAGTCATGTTGGCCTTAAATTTTAGATATTTCAACACTGCATATTTTTGTAATTTATATGTGACCTCTAAAAGTCAAAGGTTAAGGTAATTTGGACTTTGAAATTTTCATCTATCCATATGCTTAATGAAACGCAAAATACCAAAGGACAAAAGTTGTAGCACTTAATATTTACAACTTTTGAAGGCACCCAGCAAATTTGCTTTGAAGAAAAATCTTCTTTTCTAGTTTCAATATGTCATAACGTAGAGATGTAGATTATTTGCAGAATGTGAAAGAAGATGAAACTGACTCATTATTAAAACACTCTTCCACCACTGTACTGAAGCCCAGTAATGAAATAGAATATGCCAGCAAGTTAACTTCACAAGAAAGTTCTACATAGAGCCTTTACCCACGAACAGGCAAAGTCATGGGACAGGTGGCTTGTCTTCTGAATTCTAAAAATATTTCTGACGGGATATCCGGCTTTCAGTTGTCCATAGTTTTAAAACGTGTTGATCAGACTGCCAAACCGTCAAAAGATTAGCGTAGAGGAGTCCTCTCTCTTATACGAAATTACAAGTCCCAGATATATTTATAAACTCGGCACCAATATTCATAGTCATTTAATATAGACTACAAAATTATTGATAACGTGTCAGCCCTACAACTTGAAAACGTCCTACTAAGTTTAATAAGTGAGGATCAAACTATTTCCATCAAGAGGAGGTTTATGGGAGACAATATTTGGATGATAGATAATAAAATACCGTATTAAAAGACTCTTGATCTGACCGGTTTGCTTTCCCTGATTTCATAAACATTGGTACAGTCTAGGAACTAAAATGTGCAGGTGATCTCTTTGATGCTGGCAGCACATTTTTTGCGAAGGTAGCTTGCGCAAAAATTATAATTTTAGACCAAATTTTCTCAATTATCCAGCCTTATGATTGTCTAAACTTGATCACTGGAAACACGTGCTGTGTAATAACAGGATTAAAGATACAAGACAACCAACTGTTGAATCTTAAGAATAAAGAACAAGCCATAAGCTATTTGTGAGATTAGTTGCACACAATTTTTTAGGATTCTAGTAAATTCAAGTATGAAAGTTTCACCTTGTTGTGTAAGCACGTGCCGGGCAAACATAAAGTTTGAGTCCCCAGAATCATGCTATTACAATTGACCCTATTGCACCGTTTTGTGAAATATAACACCAAACCGTTTAAGGCGGGCTTGGTTGAGTCAAAGCCATGCGATCATTGTACTATAAAGTAACAGTTTTCCATCGTTTTGAGAAACTCCAGAACATTCAAGAATCCTAGACAAATTTAAAAGATTAGTGGAATCCTATCCTCTTGATACAACAGCATTGTCAGTAAAATTGATTATTTTTGGTTGTTTCTTTTCGCCAAGCAATTATTCTTCGAATTAGCGTATCCGATCTGCGAAATTCTTGGTTCATCGAGAACTGTGTAAAGAACAAAACATCTCATTTGTGGCTTATTTTAGGTTTTCAACGTGTAAATTAGCAATTAAAACACATTCTATATTATAAGAGTAAGCAGGAAGAATTAACCACCAAATAGTCCAGAGTCATGGATTTCTTGGATTAGATTATTTTAGACTCGCCGTGGTGCACTCATTCTAGCGATCTTTAATACCTTGTATACGTCTTCATGTTTTTTCTATAAACCTGGTATATATTGGGGGTGGTTTAATTGTCTCTCACTATCCATGTTCTGGAGCCAGCTTTCTCTAGTACTATTGGCGGTATATGGTATTTCGTTTCGCTCATTGAGACGGCTGTAAGATACTGCCATACAGCGAGACGTTCCCGAACTATAATGCAGCGCCTCTGTGGTGTTGTTTATGGTTTCACATTAGACTGCTTGCACACGTTCGCCTTCAAGGCTAAATTCCTACATATTAAGTAGGGCTATAGCATTTACATGGATTTGAGTTGGAACAGCAGTTCAAAGGGTGTATCACTTTAAGGAGCATCTGATTGATTGATATACTTTATTTCTTTAAAGAGGATTAGAAAAGTAGTCGAAGGCTAATACAAATTCTTCTCGTGTAAATACAAAATATATACAAATATAACTGTACATAGAGTAATGTAAAGAGAAAAAAAGTGTAAAAGACAATAAGATACAACATAAAATGACAACATATACAGTTATACATAACACATGGGATCACAATACAATACAAGATGTATTAAGGGTACATGGTTACTGTTAAACAATAGCATCTTGGGATCCACGTGCTCTCTGTAAAGACTATTTTGATTGGTTTGTTGTTGTTTGGCTGGTTGGTTAGTTAGTTGGCTGGTTGGATTTGTGAATACTGCGCTCCATGGGAAATGTAACACCTCAATATTACATTTTATGACAAAAATCTATGCATAATGGAATGACTTTGCCCAACATTATAAAAAGTCGAACAAATTAAAGATGTAAGATTGAAGGTAAGTGAAATGCTGTTCTCACTCGGTGCCATATGGTTACAAAATGCGCACACGTTCTTGGGATGTAGCCCAAAATTGTGGCAATTCTTTGTGGATGGAATTGGGTGAATGGATGGAAGGACGAAATCACCATATGTTATGAAATGCATACAGAATACTAAAAATGAATTCTAGTTGCCCGTTGATTTAATTCATAATTACTCATTTATTATTTTCTAGGTTTGATTTTATTCTGACACATCGGGAAAATCGGTACACCATAAAATGTTACCTAATGGCAATATCCAAAAATCGATTTGGTAAGGGTCTCAATCATGTTTTCAGCACCAGCACCTTAGAGCTTTCGGATGTTTTCATAACAATTTACAATTCTGACCCTGAATCTGTTACATTTAGTGACCTGGCATTAAATTTATGTCATATTGCTTATGTGTATCAACAATTTTTCTTCTGACTTTAAGCTCTACCAGCAGTAAAATGATTACGAAAAATTCCGAAACCCTTTAATTTATATGTACTTTGCAAAAATTGAAATCTGGCTGCGGAGCAAGAGTTTAAAATCTTCAATCAAGTGTTAGCATTACCTAGAGAACACCGTGAGCATTATTGTCCAATATCATACAAATCAAAACAAGTGTTAATTAAACTATTTGCATGTGGGGACTTACGATGAAAAAATACTGTGTAATTTCTGGAAATCACTGCCTCAGGTAAATTTAATAAAGATTATAAAGAGCTGGACTGGTTTTAGGATCCTCTTTCTCGTTGCCGCCGGTATATGATAAGATGTACATTCATGCCACTGTCCGATTACTAGTACCATAAATGCTACCAGTACATCGTAGTCAATTTGCGTATACAGTACTGGCAAGTTCCTTGCAATAAACGGTGTTCTAATTCAAATTCAAACAAAAATATAATAAAATTTCAAATCAGAAATCGGTCTCCTTGTATTGCACATCGAGTGTGTGGGCCGTCACCATCTTTCCTGCCATTGTATACAAACAGCTGCTTTGGTCATGTGGTCTGACGGACAACACATCACCTGATTGGTCAATTGAGTCACATGCCAAAATGAGCCAATCAGGCCTCATGTTACAGTGGGTTCTCATGGCTTCCACACTGTGAAGATGTGTGAATCTTTCCGTTGTTTTCCGGAGGAAACACACATACTGGAAGCTTTGTTTATATTGCAGCATGCAAAAATAAAGATTCCAGTGTTTCTAGCAACAATTATTTGGAGTCACAGGCAAATACACAATGGTAGGGGATAGAGAAAAACCCGGAATGTGTCACAAATCAGTTTGTAAGAGTAGGTCGCACGAAGATGGCATTGATGCTCAGTTCACTGTAGTTTACGCCACGCGGTCAGTTGCGTGTGACTGGCAGTTGTGTGTTGTGTTTGCCCGGGAAGTCAACTCATGGCACCAATACATGATCTTTCCCACACTGGCAGAATTCACCGATCAATGCCATTTTGATGATAGTTTGTAGAAGAATTCGCCATGCAAGTTTTAGGGCCACACAGCGGCGAAAATTTTACCTGCTTATTATCAATGATGCCGTGCATGCAAACAGACGTAATTTCAGTCGAACTTTTTTTTTTTTTTTTGTTTTTGTTTTGTTTTTTTGTTTTTGTGCTTGTCCGCAGGACAACATTAATTTGAAGGTCATTTGTCCGAAAAGAGCTTTAGCTTCTCCGAAACGTCGGATTATAAGAAATTTCGCGCCTGATTTTCTAACAAATTCCTCTGTGCTAGTTATGAGGGTCCCAAAGCTATCATTCCCATTGTCTGTCATGTATGCTCTGGGGAACAAATGTGAAAATGGTTTGGTTAGGGTGGGGGTTTTTTGGGGAGGTGTTGTTTTGTTTTGTTTTTTGTTTTTTTGGGTTTTGGTTTTTTGGGTTTTTTTCTTTTAATTATATTATGAGAAGAACTTGTAGTTTATTGTACGAGAGTAATCAATATATTTTTCAAACTTAATTAACGAATCTACAATTTGGCAGATTAATAGTTTCACAAAACGGTATTTTATCTGGTCCGCTTTTATATGTATGTATGTGACCTTGTCGTCTTGGTTCATCTTGATAAACCATGGTGTACTTCATGTTTTACATGCTGTACGTAGCTGCTCAAAGATTAAACCGTAATGCCCTCACGAATATACGACTTCAAAAAGGAGCATTAGCAGAGAGATTAAGCTTTTATGCCAACAGTAATTTATATCAATGTCTGACCAATCCCTTTTATAATAGCGTCTGGACACTAACAAACAATGTATTACATAAAGCAACCAGCACTGATATAATAAAGTTTCTCAATTCCAGATCCCAGTGGGTATCATTGGCTGGATCTAGGGGTGGGAAACTGTGCAAGTTTTCTTTACCTTCATAGGTAAGCAGCTTTAAATCTTACAGAGAATGACCCAACGCTCACGCATTTGTAAATAAATACATAATTGTATACATGGCCGTGAAACACCCACTCCTAACATATAATTTCACAATTGTCCAATGGGTCAATGTTTAACGTTTTTAAACATTTATTTGTTATATATTTATTAGTTTTAGTGAAAATGTTTGCGATTACATATAAAGAAAACATATTGTAATATAATCGCAAAAAAGTTCCGTCTGTTAGTATAATCCTTTTGCTTGTGTTCAAGGTAGGCTTTTTGGTTTCACTGGGTGTGCGGAATGAATATCCCTGCTTTGGCGCTTCCCATATGATTGTCAGGACCAGGCGTGGGTCAACCTGGCGATTAGCTGTTGTATTGGTTCTCTAATGCAAATCAAGTTAGGAATTTCGTGAGCTTTCTTCCTTTTGAAAATGCTAAAATCGTGCTTCTTTATTTTGAGAGGTGAAAAGTTACAATTTTGTGCCGTAACCATGTCCTTTAGGTGGATGCCTGCACATTTGAACTCTCAAATGCGGATGCATTTGCACTGGTATAGTTCGATCGAAAGGGAGTCTGTTGTTCAGAAATATATGAAAACATCATTGTGTATCTGATTTGATTTGGATTGGAATGAAATGGCTATGAACACTTGAGGCAATGGCCTTCGAGAATTATAGTAATAAATCTGTGTAAAAAAAGGTTTTCTTTTTTTTTTTCTTTGCAAATGACCAAAACATACAAATCTGTTGGTCAAATATTTTGTTCAGGTCCAATCCACTGATCATGGGTAAACGATGACAAAATGCATACACTGTTGCTATGAAATGATCATTATTACTTCAGAAATGGCTCAGGAGTCATTCGAATGAACTCCTTAAAAAGGCCGATTTCCTAGAAATTCCTCTGCCGAGTACACATCCCAAGCCTTTATAATGAAAAGTCAAATGAATTGTGATTAAATTCTTTCCAGTAACTATGGAAATGCCCACTATTTAAATTTTAAGTTTCTTGTAGAATTTGCCCTCATTTGGGCAATTATTGAATGTGTAAGGAAAATGCATTTTAAATTGCATTAACAGACTTGACTACACGAGATGTAATAGTTTAAATTTTGAACGTATCTTACTTGAAGATCGATAACACGTCAGTCGGGTCTTCAAGATATACACGGACTACGTCGCAGCCATGAGCTTTCCACCAGTGGATGTCATTTACAGGGTGAACTTGTGCATTCACATATTTAGTATGTGAAAAAACTCGGACCTACATGCCCAGCTATATGCATACTGCATTTTACCCGTTTGTGATATGTTGTGCTTTAAGCCAGTCAGAGCGCACGGTGGCAATAAAGTAATTATAGAGAAGTTGTTTACTCGGAGTGCATTGGAGAAGCTATCATTGACAAATGGCTGTAGGTACACTTGCGCAAATGTTCCCAGTCACATGCACGCCAACTTGTCCTCTGACACAAAATAGCAGTACCCACTTATGCCTTCGTACGCAACGTTTGTTTTCTTATTTGAGCAACCGCGACACTTAAATTGTGTGCTTTACATCATAAAAGGGTTGGATTTGAGTTACAGTCATTTTTCTCCTATTAGATTTGTAATTTCGGTATTAACCTGCCCTATCGCTTGAGTAGGAATGAAACCCCGGAAGTATGCCTACATATTTTTTCCTGGTTCAAGTTCCAATCTTTAAATTGTTGACACATCCTTGAGCAACCAATTCTTTACAAGCCTCATCTGCAATTTATGTTTAAAATGTTCTTCTACAGGAGATGTGGAAAAAAGTGAAACATGCTACATTCAACGCCCGAGCGCTTTTGAGCGTCAAAGGGTAAACCTATAAATGAACTATAAATAAAGGACGGTGGCCTTGTTGCCCGGCTCGAGTAGCCACAGCGATACTCTGATTGATTTAATCGTAGAGAGATCAAACTGTTTCCATCTAAATTATAGAACAGCGACTGGGAACTTACGAGTGTGTACCACTGATATGTATGGATTCTGCAATGACCAACACTATGGTTGATACACATTATCAACTCCATTACGTAATGTATATTAACTATATACAAGCAAAAAACCGCTTGTCTTACGGTATTGCCGCATAAGAAATTTTGCCTGAGCATACTAAAAACATTTGACTGATTGTATGGTGCAGCTTCTCCTAACTCCTATACAACACCAACATCATTGCACGACAGACTGCAAAATTATGTTGTTTTGTCTATCAACATAAGTAATATTATTTGCTCGGTAAATAAACGAAGCAAGTCAGTGGCTTGTTAAACGCCAACATCATGGATAAATACAAATAGGCAGCACTGTGGTAAAATCAGTATGTCGCTAGTCACACGACTTTATCATGCACGAAAGGTATAGTGTTAGGGGACTCTATACATCATATGTATAGGACCACGAATATCTGCCATTGTCAGGCTTTAAAAATATGTAAAGATCTGAACTGATGCCTTTATTTCTACGAAAGCCCATGCAAGTATAAAATTTGGTCGTTTACTAGTTGTATCGGAATCACAAAAAAGCTCAAGATATGCCAAAGTGGACACAGCGCTAGTGCTAATCGGTTTTCCATAAAGAGCCAACGTTCATACCAGAATACAGTATCAGTCAAATCTACAATTATCAGACACACAAATGTGACATACCTATTACAAAATGGAAACATGAGGGTTATCTTGATCTGCGTTCACTCTGGCTATTATTAAAGTTTACATTACAGCGCTCAACCGTCCAGAGGCGGCTGAAGTACACGAACATCTAATGCCCTTTGCTTTAATTGTCACTTATAGTTGTCATTAAAAAAACATTTTGAATAAAATTTGCGGGTGATATTTATCAAGATGGCGTACCCTCTGTAAACAACTTTCTGCGGCATAGATTGAGAACCTGCGCCTAATTTGAGCCAAACAGTTTGTTGACTGAGGTGTTATTCAGAAAAGTTTAACGATGGAATGCATGTAGGTACTAAATCAGAGAATAGCGCAATGGTGCATATACTGTGCATAGTTTGCGATAGACGCTGCGTAAATCCTCATACGGCCTCATGTGCCAGTCCCCAAAAATCAATGTTTTCTATAAATCATTCAACAGGAATTTTAACTGCATTTTTTTCAGTTTCCTCAGGCTACAAAACGTTTTGCTCAGGTGTGCTTGTATAATTTTCGAATCATGCTAATCTGCTGGTACCAAATTTGAATATCACGGAAGGTTTACGATGAGTGTACATGTACATAACATTATAACCTTATACCCATAGCAACAACTTAGCTCCTTACAGCTGTAACAGGAGTTAAGACAAGACTCGGGGCAACTTACGATCTACCACCCGTATTGCATTTAATACACACCTGTTATATATTAAGTAATCACATTACCGTATTAACCATATCCATGTCCATATTATTCTATCTTGAACGCGAAACCTGTGCATGATAAAGCAAAATGAAAGTTTCTAAAATTTGAGACCGTTTTAAGAGCATGAATAGTCTACTCACCAGCGCACCGTATTCTGTTGCCACTGTTCCCTACCATCGCTCTCGCCTGGCAAGAGACGGCAAACAATCCCGGTTTTAGAATCGTTCGAACAAACTAACAGTAGCCTTTCGCTGTCTCAAAATAATGTAAATACCCGTGTGTAAGCTCGCTAACAAAGCGAGACCAAACAACCGTCAATTTCAATGGTACGGGTGATTGAGCGTGTTCCCAATATAGAGGAAGAAAACTTAACCGCAGCTCGATATGATAGGCCAACATTGACCTCTCCAAACTGACCTCTTATACTTGTTGCTATGGATTGATTCGTTGACGGAAAAGAGAATTTTTATAAGCATTCAGAGCATCGATTTGGATCACCAATACATACTCGTATGTTGTGAAATGAATACCCCAGTACCCTTATGGGGCCGAAGCAGTATACTTTGACGTTAGGGAAACACAAACATTATGTATGTAATAATATATATATATATATATATATATATATATATATATATATATATATATATATTACTAGTATCATTTTAAATGCCACACGGCAAATCATTCTGAAGAAAAGAACACCAAAATATTTTTTCCTTTGTAGACTGAAATTTGAAATGTCAAACGGCAAATCAAATGGAGGACAAAGAACACCAAACTATTTTTTTTTTGACTAAAATTTTAAAATGGTCAGGTACGTCAATTATGAACAGTGTCTAGTCAAAATGTTACTCTCAAACGCTGCCGAAGTTTGATGTTCTTGAGACAAAGAGTCAACACACGAGGCACAAGTGATTGTCTTTGGCCTTTCATTGATTCTGTAAATATGAAGGAAGACTGATGACGTCCCTCTTATATACATTTTCACATAGAAGTGTTGGCAGGTTCAAACGTTCCTATGTCTTGAAATTATTTTTCAAGAAGAAGGATGATGACGTCTCATCGTCGTCGTCATCACCATCATTGCGTTTGTCCCCTTGAAATTGCTCACCTGAAGTCGATTGTCAACTTGTGCAGGAGGAAGAGGTTTACAAACTGCTGGACTGTTTCGATGGGAAAATTACCTTCATTGAGGACAATTAACAAAATTGTCTGAGGAACCAAGGAGGATAGAGAGAGGGTAGCTCTCTACCCTCCTTGAAGGAACACATTGCCATACAATAAAAAAAATAGAACGACAATGATGGGCTCAATGTGTTTGTTCAGTGCATTGTTTCAAGCACAGCCATAAAATTCATAGTCATTCACCAGTAGCATAATAAAAGCATTAGTTTAAAAACTAATCAATCAAAGGCATTGTCATTGTTGAAAAGGTGGGTAGACAAGTGCTAACTTCAGCCTGTTTGATAAATGTTGGTATCATGGTCAGTATCCATGATACGAGATAACAGTCAGCGCGCAAACGTATGTAAGCACTTGACTGTAATTCACATCCAAACATTTGACATGACTCAGGTTTCTGAAGTAAGTACTTCTGTCAAAAGTTCGCCACTTAAATGTACCAGCTGACAGTGAAAACATGTAAATATGGACTTCTGTTTGTGCTTAACAGATCGTTGTGTTTTCCTTTCAGCAAACTATAGTTACGCAGATTTTATCCCGAAGCAGGTTATTCAAAATCCCTATTGATAACCGAACATGTAAATATGGACTGATATAGAGCCGAGCGGGGTGATTCAAATGAACCACCCCGCTCGGCTGAGGAGATCCACCCCAAAAAATTAAATTAAAGAGTGGGAGAGAGAGAGAGAGAGAGAGAGAGAGAGAGAGAGAGAGAGAGAGAGAGAGAGAGAGAGAGAGAGAGAGAGAGAGAGAGAGAGAGAGAGAAAAGAGAGGTTGAGAAAAACCATAATCAGGATCAAATATGCTTAGTAGAAATAAAGGAGTTCCACACACACACACACACACACACACACACACACACACACACACACACACACACACACACACACACCCAAACACCCACCCACCCCCAAAAAATAAAAAGAAGGATTTCCGTCCCAAAAAAAGTTAAATGTTTTCCCAAGGAGTTCCACCCGTAAAAGAATATAATGTACTTTGCAAAGGAGTTCCACCCCTACCCATCCACCCCACCCCCATCCCTATAATAATACAAACAAGGAGTTCCACTCTTAAAATCTTGATATTCTTCCAAGGAGTTTCACCCTAAAAAGGATACAATGTGTTTCGCAAAGGCGTTCGACCCAACCCTCACCACCCAAAAATTAAAAACAATGAGTTGCAACCTTAAAAGTTTATATTTTCCAAGGATTTCCATTCTAAAAAGGACATAATGTATTTTGCAAAAGAGTTCTACCCTCACCCATGCCTCCAGTTCCAAAAATATAAGACAAAAACAAAGAGTTCCACCTTTAAAACTTTGATATTTTCCCAAAGAGTTTTATACTAAAAAGGATATAATGTATTTTGCAAAGAGTTCCACCCTACCTACCCATTCTCAACCCCACCTTCACCTACCCATCCCCACTACATCCCTACCCCCACCCCTCCCAAAAATAGGGAGTGTTACACCCTTTAAAGTTTAATATTTTTCCAAGGATTTCCATTCTAAAAAGGACATAATGTATTTTGCAAAAGAGTTCTACCCTCACCCATGCCTCCAGTTCCAAAAATATAAGACAAAAACAAAGAGTTCCACCTTTAAAACTTTGATATTTTCCCAAAGAGTTTTATACTAAAAAGGATATAATATATTTTGCAAAGAGTTCCACCCTACCTACCCATTCTCAACCCCACTTTCACCTACCCATCCCCACTACAACCCTACCCCACCCCCTCCCAAAAATAAGGAGTGTTACACCCTTCAAAGTTTAATATTTTTCAAGGAGTTCCATCCTAAAAGTGATATAATATATTTAGCAAAAGAGTTCCATCCCACCCACCCATTAAAAATATAAAATAGAAACAAAAGGAGTTCCACCCTTAAAACTTGAATGTAAAATTGTCGAATGTAGCATTACATTATATGACAATATGTATATATAAATGGTAATACCAAATGTGGCGTAATCAGGGTGAATTATATGGCTGACAAATAAACCACTGAAAGAGTGGATGGCTGTATTACTTTGAAATGCCACAATATGCAATTATTATTTTACACAAGTAATCGGAGTTATAACATACAATCAAAAATAAACGCTGTTCCTTCATCCGCCTGCATATGTGGTAATCTCCATGAAGACTGCCAACATTACTTCCTATTTTGCGCCCGACAAGAAGCTCCCAGGAAAAAAACTTCTCCACACTGTGGTTTGCACATTAGCATCGGGTGTTCATCCCTCACTGCTCATATACTTGGCTATTGATTTGTACTTGACAAAAGTAAACACTGGTTTCGCTGACAATAAAAACATGAATATTTTTTATGCAATGTAACTTTTCACAAAGGAATGCACACACTTTATTTTCTAAATCATTGGGTGTTACTTCCGGTACTGGAGATAGATGTTTTTTTTTACCCAATCCGACCAACAGTTGCATATGAGCTTGTTCACTGAGAAACCTGTCTAATGCCTTCTCATGTACTGTCCCGTGTGTTGTGTACATAATTCGTGTGTTTCTTTATATACTGCAGAATCTCCATATTAATACTCCTCTGTACAATTAGGCAGTTCAGTAAAAATAAATACGTTTACAAACAAACAATCATTAAGACAGCATTCAAAAGTTATGATTGTTCAAATAAAGAGGCACATCATGAAGTGTATTGCAGGAGCAGAATAGAATAAAACACATGTGGCCAAATAAATTTGTAAGGATTCACCAAAAGGCACCATTTTAAGTGTCATTTAAAAAAAATCTACAATTGGAGGAAAGGCACCCCCCTTCCAACCCCTCTCCCACTCGATCGCTCCATCCTCACTCGCAGTTCCACCTTCATGTTTTCTGACCCCTCCCCCCCCCCTCCCATTCTGACCTGGTTACGGACCCAATCTGACAATGATGTCAATGGTTTGAAAGTTATATAATTGTCCAAGAAATGTTTCATTACTTTTTCTTCGAATGTAACAAGTATGCAATACTACGGAACGAACTGGAATGTAAAATCATAACTCTTGGTACTTTTAACTTGAAAACTTTATTGTTCGGAATAGAAGGAAAAGGAATATCAAAAGTTCGAAATGTGGAAAACAATTTTGAGGCTGTCCGTAGGTATATTAAACTATCTGGTAGATTTAGAACGTGATTCAAATCTGGTAATCTTGAACAACTATTTTTACTTGTATTTACGCTTACACAGCAATCCCACCCCGTCCTTCTTATTTTTTTTTTTTTTTTTTTTTTTTTTTTATTTATTTTTTTTTTTTTAATTTTTACTTTTTTTTCTCTCTTCCTGTTTGTGGTCCTGTACGTGACCTGTCTTTGTATTGGTGCTCGCAGACTCATTGCAGTCTTGTTATAAATGTACAAGAGGCCCTCATATAGGCTGGTGAGCCTGTCGGCCAATTATTTCTTGGCAATGAAATATGTTTAAACCAAATGTTTTATTGTAATTTTATATTTTATGTTCGGAACGAGCAGGACTCGAACTTGCAACCTTTGGCACCAGTCGCCATGCTGAAATGGGAAACGCACATATCCACTCGACCAAATCCCCATTCTTAAAATGGTTCAATGGAGGTAATTATGTGCGAGTACCATATCAACACGGTTATGCAGCATAATGTAATGAGTCGGCACTTATTTCCAGAATCGGGGACTTAAATCCACCAGCATTAATCGATGTAGTTTGTTCTGATAATATTCATCATTCCCATGATAGCTTGTGTGACTATATAATTCAATCTTTAAAAGCGGGGACCAGCATATTCCTAAGATTAAAAAGAGAAAATATATGGCAAAGTAGCATGAAAAGGCACAACTAGCTGAAAAAAACTGACTTGTTTTGGAGTAGTGTATCGATTACCTGTGGCAAACCCACAAGTGACACTGTATTTGACATAAAAAGGAGAACTAGGTCTCTCTATCATAAAGCTATTAAAGAGTTAGAGAGAAATAAAACTAAACTGCAATGTGAGAAAATGACTGGTGCAGCGCCCCCTTCCCCAAAAAGAAAGAAAGAACGAAAGAAAGAAAGAAAGAAAGAAAGAAAGAAAGAAAGAAAAAGAAAGAAAGAAAGAAAGAAAGAAAGAAAGAAAGAAAGAAAGAAAGAAAGAAAGAAAGAAAGAAAGAAAGGAAAAACTACTAATTTTGGGAATGACGCTAAGATATTTAGTGTGTGTAAAAGATTGATTGTGAACTAATAAACTGTTAATGCTTTGCATGGTAAAACTCGTGTAACTATGGAGATAATGTCAGAATGGTAAAGAGAAGTGGTAATTCTCCATAGACATCCAACCAGCAGTTTGTTGTAATGAATAATGGTAAAGAGAACTGGTAATTCTGTACAGATATCCGACTTGCAATTTGCATAAAAGAGTTATCACTCTTTCATTATGTGCTAATTATTATAGAAACTGTACAGTGTTATAAAAAGAAAGAACTAAATACTCATGTGTTTGGGTGTATACTGGATACCTCTAAGGCCTTACTATATTCTTACCCTCGTTTAAGACTTTAGAAATTGTTATTGAAGAGGTACTTTCCAGCTCCTTTTATCGAAGGTTTGTTAAATAGATATTTGAATCGAGTGATTAATCTTAAATGGGATTTCTGTAGCTCTGAGCGTTTAAAAACCAGCGGTATTCGTCAAGGTGGTGTGATATATCCCACTTTTGTTACAGTCTACATGAATAAATTAATAACTTAAAATGATAATTATGGATGTTTTGGAGAATAAATATAATGGCTGTGTAATGTACGCGACAGTGTGTCATTACGGAGTCCTTCTTTGACGGGACTTCAAGACGTGGTTGATATATGCACTGAGTTTAGCGTTCAAAATTCAGTTGCGTTTAATCAGGAGAGAAAGCAAGCATCCATTTTAATATTGTAGAAAACATGACTAAAAAAGAGTTTTAACTTAATGGTACTTCCATGAAGTGGGAAAGAAGGTTAACCTGATAAGAAATGTAATCAATAGTAAATCAAGTGACGAAGATGACATTTGTTTGCAAAAGGAGAGCCATTTGACACGGATTAACAGATTGCTTGCAAACTATCACTCCCTTGACTACAGTATTTTTGGGTGAACTTTTATCTGGGAACAAAGATCTGAAGGTATTAATACTTTATAGAAGTTATAGAACAGAGCTGTGAAGAGAGTTTTCGTACAATCTTTAACTCTCATTGCTACTTTTTACCTCGGTTATTGAGAGTCCCTCATTTGGAATTTTAGTTAATCTGGCAATAAAATTTAGTAAAAACGTGTCCTTCAACAAAAGGTACTAGCAGTTCCTTAGGTTAGGGCTCACTAACAATAACAGCATTCTTTGTACAAACGTCATATTACTTGTGATAAGTTTCAGTGTACGTTGTAGTTAGCAATTACCGAATGAATCATTAAAGAAGTGTTTTTAGATTTTCCAAGAAGTACCTCCGAAAGCTTTAGAGAGATGTATGCTAGACATGGGAGTGTTAATACACATGAAGTTGACAGCCTGGAGCGGCAGCCTATTATAAATGCCTTGTCTGCACTATCACTATAATATGCTGTATATATCAGTATAGCGCTTTTATATATATATATATATATATATATATATATATATATATATATATATATATATATATATATATATATATATATATATATGTGTATGTATATATATATATATATATGTATATATATATATATATATATATATATATATATATATATATATATATATATATATATATATATATATTTGAGCATTAGGTGCGCCAGTGCCTAAATTGCAGTATAAGAATGAACACCCAAGTACCTATAATAATTGGTATATTCCTAACACATAAACTTAAACACAAACATTTTTGTGTCCCATGGACTGAGTATCAGATGTACGTGAGCATTTTTTCAGTATTAGGGTGACCATATATACATACTTATAAAAGCATAAAGAGGACCAGACTTAGAGGGACCAGTGTTTGGTCTCCTTAAGTCTGCGGTCTTTCCATGTTGCTGGTTTTGACAAGATCAATGGCTATACAGCAGTTTATCCTATAAAAAACTGGCGAGCTGCAGATGACTCCAAGTTAAATCTCATTACTGACAACTCTTATCTCTGTCCGCAGTTGTTCAATATCAGGAACTCTAAATCAAGGGGGGGGGGCGATATTGATAGACTGGTAAATGGAAATCGTTGCCAAGTATCCAGTTTGAAAGAAATGTTTACGAAATAGTAATGATGTCGAAATCTGGGATTATATCATTTTTAATGCGCCAAAGATTTCTCTACGGTTAGACTAAAAAAATTACATGGGGAAGCCTGTTGTCATAAAGGTCACTGGTTGGTCAAAGATTAACCCTTTCCCCCTTAAACTGGCCAAAACCGGCTGGTGGTCAAATGTCCTCTGCTTCCGTGTTTTCAACAAATTTCTGCAGTAATAAAAAAATGACCGACATTTTGTAGATGAGACCTATCAAGATCACATGCCCCAGGTCAGGTCAACAGCTCTTCTTCGCATGGGTTGAGCATAAAGTGCCCAACCCATGACAAGGAAAGCTGTTGACTCTGTGTGACATTAAGGGGGAAAGGGTTAACGTGAATTCCCTACATTACCAGAACCACCATCGCATACCGCAGGAACTGATCGCATGTACACAGCATAAACATGATAAAGGAATGAAACGTTGTAGAGCCTTACAGTGTAGAGTCAACTCAAAATGCCAAATTTATATTGTGGTTAACAGGTTTACATTTTGCGTTAACACTAAACGTTTAAAAAAACGAAAAAAGCAAAGTCTCATGCCACACGATGAAACGCAAAATGTAAGGTTTTAGGTATTATCACTTCAGAGTTCTTATAGCGTTACAGCACTTCAAATTTTCTGCAGAACAAATCAGGTGATCGTATGTTGTAACTTGTATCACTGTCATATTTGAAACGGGATTTTTATGAATATGTCGACTTTATTTTTAAATCAAAACCTACAGATCGCTTTAAGCCAGCTGGGATTGGCTAAATTTCAAAACATTTCCAACATTTACTTATAGTCTATTCATACTTTTCTTCACACATGCTGGTTACTTTGAAATTTATATCTTTCATTGGAAGTAATCTTACTTTAAAAGCCCTACTTTCTGTCTTGTTCATGTCTATATTTTATGTTCGGAACGAGCGGGACTCGAACCTGCAACGTTTGGCACCAGTCGAAGTCTTGTCTGCTTGTTTTAGTGTGTTTAATATACCCTGTGTACCTTGTCCGTTTCTTGCAAGAGGGATTCAAATAGGGCGGTGGCCCCTTTCCCAATCGCTCTCTTAATGCTTTTCAGATCTAATTGCAATTTATGGAATGAAATGTGTTTATACCAATCAACACCTCGTTGCCTGGGAGTCACCAGAAATGGCAAATTTCCATAATGTAAATACAACCTCAGACCGAGCTGGAAATAATTATAACACATGCATTATTATTATAAACATATCTATTTTCTCTGGGTTGCCTAATAGTATACAAAGACTAATCTGGAGGCTCTCCAGTACATAAGAGGACGCACAGGAATATATACAATACACACTGGATGAGCACAGAAGACTAAATTCACGGCTTGTACACGAATAATACAATTAATGCCAAATAATGGAGACTTATAATTAGATCATATACTAAATTAGTAAATAAAACGTCTAGATTCTGATAAGAATGTCTGAACAACCTCAAAGATGAATACATTGTCAGCGTCTGGCAAATCCTCACTACCTTTCAAGAGAATATTTAATAAAATGTCACTGGAGCACTGAACTATTAGAGTCGGATTTACACCTGGGGCGAGTAAGTGACACACAGTGTTCAGTTGACGGACCCTTTACATAGGGGCAGAACAAAAGGTAATGTTTCGTATCTTCAGTAGGATGAGAGCAT
The DNA here is from genome assembly GCA_964020975.1 of Hermodice carunculata. Classification (NCBI taxonomy): domain Eukaryota; kingdom Metazoa; phylum Annelida; class Polychaeta; order Eunicida; family Amphinomidae; genus Hermodice; species Hermodice carunculata. The sequence continues at coordinate 47,512,962 of OZ026619.1, forward strand.
GCACACGTTGAGGCTGGAAGGATATTGACATGATATAGATGGGCATTTAAAACAGAAGTTAAGACGTAGCTGCGTGTGGCATATATTTAGGAAACGACTTCCATGTTTAAAGTATGTGGGCTTTTTGTCAACATTTAAAAGTAATAGATTTAATTTAGATTTAAACTGCGGCAGGGAATCGGTGTGACGAGCATCAACCGGGAGATTATTCCATAATTTGATAACAGACGGGAGAAACGAATTGCCGAAGCGATTGGTGGTGAACCTAATTTGGCGTAATTCAGTACGGTTTCTCAATAGACGCCCAGTAGTGAATGCAACGTCACGAGGAACGAGATGATGTAGGTATTGTGGAGTCAACCTATTATACAAAAGAAAAGAACAAGTTTAAAGAATTTCCTCCGATTTGTCAGAGTTTGCCATTCAAGCTCTTAGAGAAGTGAGACATGTGGAGTGTATCTAGTTGCGCCAAGGCAGATCCTGGCTGCCTTATACTGCACAGCTTCTATAGATTGTGACAGGTTTTCAGTGCAATTGTCAAATAGGACACACCCATATTCGAGGAAAGGACGAATCATTGTACTATACAACTGTATGAGTGTCTGGCGGGAGAGTTTATATTTGAGTCTGCGTAAAAGAGCAAGCCGTTGGCTGGCTTTATTAACAATGCGTATTATATGCTGGTGCCACGACAAATTACTTGAGAGTGTTACTCCAAGATGTGTATGTAGAGTAGCCTCAGTTATCATAGTGTTTCCAAGAAGTAGGGGAGGATGATCTGGCTTATGTCATTTAGCTGAGAAGGTCATTGAGATGGATTTTATGGCATTAAATGTCATCCGCCAGAGCTTGCCCCAACGATGAATTTGTATAGAATAAAGGCTTTCAGCTGTGGCCATTGGTTCGTGGACAATTTCAAGAATACTGGTGTCATCCGCAAATAAACGGATGTCACAGGTGATGTTGACAGTGATGTCGTTAATGTAAACGAGGAAAAGTAGGGGACCAAGGATCAAACCTTGGGGCACTCCAGCCTCTATAGGGAGCCAAGGTGAGGTTTGTCCTCCAATAGTAACATGTTGAAGTCGGTTTGAGAGATAGCTTTCTATAAATAGTAACACAGGATCTTCAAACCCCAATTGTTTCAGTTTAACAAGTGCCTTTGGCGATTCATAAGGGATATTGTACTCCCAATGACTGGGTCTTTCATGGGGAAAGGCAAGCTTTAAAATGCCCAGTGCACGTGTCCCCGTTTTATTGGGCGTGCTGTAATATTCAGTCGGCGTTTCCTGTTTGGCGTATGTGGAAATCTACGGGCCATCTAGGTGCTCCAATGCGAGACGAGAGTTCCTGATGGGCTTTGTTTACATATGCGCTTTGAATGTCAGCACCAACGAGTCATGCATAAGAAGATCAAAATTCTTACAACCACAAGTTAAGGATTTATACGATTCAGTTATCACAAAAACGTCCTTGCTTGCCAGGTCCTAATTTCAAAACCCCTATCGAGTCCCGCTTGAAAATATTTCGGAAGATGACTGGTTCGCATTGTGATTGGCTGAAAATACGATGGCTGCCACATGACAGCCCGCTAACGCACGTCTTTCGGTGTTCAAATTTAATTTTCTTTCACTTTTTATCACGCTCGCCATCTTTTCTGGATGACTAATTCAATAATATTAACGTATCCATGCATATTGCATTTATAGTTTCGAAAATCTGTGGCTCACCTCAGTGTGTGTGCGGCCGTCACACTGTTTACAAAGCTATCCTGCTAACCGGAAGTTTAATGATTGACAGGCGGCCGGGCTAAAGGAATGTTATGAAAAGCGATAAAAAATGATATAAATTTGTGTTTAAAGACAGTTTCACGAATATAGTCTGATAGATTACCCATTTCACTATTTGGTAGGGTGGTCACTTGGTTGTGGGAAATTTTCATTTACTCCCCTCAACGTCAAATCACTTCGGTATGTGAAGAATGTGGGTCATCAGACGTGACGTATGCATGTAAAAAATGATCGATTTTGGGTAGATTTGAAACCTGAAAATATGAAAAACACGCGTAGTAAGTTATATACGGGGCTTGGCATTATGGATTTGGGCATATATAGATAGCAAAGAGTGTTTGGGGGACAGAATATGGGTCCAAGTTTCAGGGGGCGTGGCTTCATATTTTCGGGAGATTTTTAAATATGGTGTAAAAAGTAGACCAGCGTGCCAGACTGTGTCAAAGGCCTTGGATATGTCCAGGAAAACCATACGGGCCTCGTGGCCCAACTCAAGGCCACTGTAAATAGTATGAAGTATGCTAACAAGTTGATTAGTAGTGGAATCGTTTTCCTAAAGCCAGAGTTTTCAGCGGAAAGTAAATTGTTACAGGTTAGATACTCATAGAAAATGTTATAAACTAGACGCTCAAGTACTTCAGAGACATTACAGAGGAGTGAAATAGGCCTATAATTTTCTTTGGACTGTTTGTTACTTTTCTTAAAAGCGGGACATACGTTGGACCTCTTCCAGGGATCTGCAAAATACGAGTTGGATAAGTAGAGATTGAATAAATCAGTGAGAGAACGTGAGATTGAAGGGGCACAGTATTTAAGGAGGGTGTTGCCTACACCGTCAGGACCACAAGTAGAACTAGTTTTCAGAGACTTTGAAATCTTTTCCACATCATTTACTTGCACTTGAAACATAGACAGGCGGGCCTCAGCTCGGAAGGCAAGGTCGGGCAAGGGCAAAGGGATTGTCATCATGCGGGGTCTTGCACTGATCAGCAAAATACTTGTTGAATGTCACAGACTTCTCTATGTGTAATTTATTGAATGAAATATGTTTATACCAATCAACACCTCGTTACCTCGGACTCACCAGAAATGGCAAATTGCCAAAAGTGTAAATACAACTTGAAACCGAGCTGGAAATAAATATAATACATGTATTACACAACTTTAAAATTCTTTCTGAAAGTTGAATACAAAAGCCATTTTTTATATCTAAACTTACTTTCGGATGCATTTAGAAAAATAATAGTCAGGAACAATTGCAAACCTTGAATTTTTCATGACTATAGCCCGGAATTCCTTCATGGATCATTGTCAATTTGTCTTTTCACATTTTGCGTTCACTTTACATTTTGTGGTTTCAAAGCTTGTCGCTTATTTACGTTTTCTGCTTCCTCGCGTTTTGCGTCAAAAACAAATCATGCAAAAAGTACAATTTAAATTTTGCGTCGACTTTACATTTTGCGATTCTGCAAACGTACACAATACAAAGAGTCCCTCTCTCAAACTACAGAGAGACAGCGCTCACAAAACTGTGTATGCATAATAAACAAGAAGCAGACAGCCAAATAAGCAAAATAAGGGACTTGTGGAGAGAGAATATCAAGTCGGGGATGACTGCACACAAACAAAAGAAGTATATACACACATGCATATATATATATAATATGTCTGTGTGCGTGTGGTGTGTGTATGACTTGTGGAGAGATAATTTCAAGGTGACTGCATACAAACAATAAGTATACAGAGAAAGAGAGAGAGAGAGAGAGAGAGAGAGAGAGAGAGAGAGAAAGAGAGAGGAGCCCCTCAATAACGGTCAGCTGTGATCACACCTAGAAATGACTATGTATGGAATGTATGGATGGATGGATGGAAGGAAGGATGTATGTATGTATGTAAAAGACTATGATATGACAAACTTTCTGAGCTGGCCTTGGCAAGCAGTAAACAACAGTCTTTGATTAGTGTAAACATCCATCAAAAGAATTACCTTTTCACCAATGCACACTTTAGTTAATTAGATTAACCGTCTCTTTATATTCAAATTTAAGCAAAATATCCAAATATGACATGTTTCGATATTAAGCACATAATGTTACGTGTATCATGTGAAAGAGTCATAGGTATACCTTTGTTTGGTTTATCAAGAACATTACATTTTGTCCGTGCGATACATTGGTTTTTAATACTATAAATTCACTTAATTTCACAGACATTTATCGCCGCTTCTGTGAGTGCCTTTCGAAACATATGTTGACAAAAGTAACAACTGAAATGATAAATATTGCCGTATCGCCCACTTGATAACAATATTGAGACTTACGGATACCAAGTCACTATCTGCACAAAAGAAATCGGAATTTTGAGACAGTAGTCATCAGTGGGTTGTGTTTTTTTTGTTTTTTGTTTGTTTTTTTTTTTTTTTTGTTTTGTTTTTTTGTTTTGTTTTGTTTTGGTTTTGTTTTTTTTTTCTTGAATGTGCAGAGAAAACCTGGTCGGGACAACCTCCAACTTCTTTGTGTCACTCCATAGACTAAAAGCTGTTGACATACAAGCACACAGACTGGGATACGAATGATAATTTTATTATGGTTCAGCTTGACACATTTTAATGAAAAAAAATGTATTCACTCAAAATATTGTTCGCATGCTGTTTTCGTCGACAAGTGGTTCCTGCACCTGATGTTGCCAATGTATTTTTGCTCCTTTTATTGTGTAGTTAATAAGGTGATTTTGAGCATCCACTGTCAAACATAAATTCAATTTATAAATGAGGCCTTGCACACATAATTGTGGTCGTTGTCTGTGGGTACCAGGCTGTTCAACGTGTGCATACTTTTTGGGCATGGCGGTACCAAAACACCTGACGCAGTTACTGTATTTGACACAGAGGCGCGTGTGGGAGGCGCCGCTTATGTGCCAAATGACTTTGTGGACTAGACATGAAACGATCCTCTTCTTGAACGATGAGGAAAAAAGTACCGTTTTAAGTACCTGTTTTGGGGTCAGACTGCGATTTAGTTGCTTTCTTTCGAATAGTCTGTTTGAAGTATATTTATATTGCATGAAAGTCACTTGGATGGATACCATAAGCATGATAAGTACATACCTCATGCCCTACATCTCGAATGCCACCAGCAGCTCACCTGCACATGAACCAATGGCGCCGAGTCCAGACGAGGACAAGTCTCTCAAACAACATCACGTATTGAGCGAAACGAGGTGAATTGTCACAATTTCCATACCTCCTACTCTTGGTTACGTCGAATTAGCCGATGTTGTGCGGCGACAGAACAGGCTTGCCAGTCTCGCATCGTTGTAAATCGAATATGGTGCTTGCCATCAAACGGTAAATGTCAACGCAGAGTTGGGGACAGAGACAGTTTTGTGACGATTTGCCGCATGATACAGGTTCGCATAGCACCAGTACCAAACATCACTGCGCAAGCATAGATTATGGAGAAAAAAAATATAGTAAGAAACCAGAATGGCACGAAGAACGATTTATTCACAGTCACAGAATCCAAAAGATGTTTTCCTGAAAAGAAAGGTAAAACTGTTATTGTTTAAATAAAATTGGTAGTCTGCGCAAACCTTTTGCAATAATGTGACAATTATCCCTTACTGTTATCGTAAAGCAATGTCGCGTGTTTACATTGTATTTTGTGATAATCGTGCCTTGATACATTTGTACACAATGCTGGTTATAAATGGCACCCAAGCGTGCTGTGTCGAGGTGATGTCTTTTTCTGCTGAGCATCGACATTGATCGTCCGTTTATCTGGCTGATTCTGACATCCAAAAGCCAGCATAGTAAAACTTATCTAACAGCTCAAACCCCAGTTTTGTCGAGCGAGAAACTGTAAGTTTATGCCCATACCACGTAAAACAATAGGACTTAACATTCATTTATTAAATGAATACCACTATTACTATGACGCGCGACTTTTTCCTTAACTGCACTGTTTTGCTCTTTTTTTATAGAAAATGGCAGTTGGTATATATAATTAAAGTGAAACTCTGAAAAGTCTCACTGATCGTCTTTGTTTTATTCCGCCTGTAAGTCCTGGTGTCAAATATTATGTGTAAACAAACTTAATAACTATGTAATATTGGCAATAAATATGGACCAAAAAATATTGTTTTTGATTTTTCGATTCTTTTAGATGTATATTTCATTATTATTATTATTATTATTGTTGTTGTTGTTGTTGTTGTTGTTATTATTATTATTATTATTACTATTATTATTATTATTATTATTATTATTATTATTATTATTATTATTATTATTATTATTATTATTATTATTATTATTATTATTATTATTATTGAGGGGACAAGAAAGCACAATGTACTTATAGGCCCTATACATTTTGTCAATTTCTTAATACTTCCCGTACCGTAAATATCGGAGCTTACATCGGCTTTAAGTCAATATCATCTGCATAATGAATAAATTGAAAGCTAAGCAATTTCGTGTGTGGCTTGTATAATAGCGGTGAGCTATGACATTAATACAGGTCTCCCAGATCTCTCTCTCTCTCTCTCTCTCTCTTTCTCTCTCTCCATCCATCCATATATATATATATATATATATATATATATATATATATACAATTATGAATACTATATTGAATAACACTGATTGATTGTATGTATATGTTGATTTAATGAACAGATTCCTGATTCCAACAAATTACGAGAGGTGTCACAAAATGCTTTGCAAGGGATGCTTTATTGTTATACATGTCAAATTTTGCCATTTTGTGTCTCAAACTTTAAGCAGACTCTTCATTTATATGTTTGGGTCATTGAAGCCATTTCACATCATTATTATGATGTGTTATTCTGTATCCAGATACGTTGTGTTTGATATAACCGATTGACACAGAAGTCCTGTTTTAAAAAATGGCTCAGATTATTACTCTGTCAGTTTTGGGATACTTTATGTAACTGGGTCTGTTTAGCATTTTTTTGTGTGAAGGCGGAAGGACAATTAAATTTAGTTGGTACTTGTTCCACAAAGCTCATCTATTGTGGCGTCCATCTGGACACGGAGTAATTAAACGGCTTCGTGGAAAAAATATTTGGCTAATCCAAAACCTTGCTAACACAAAATCAGGCCTGCAAGGAACTTTTACTGCAGCATACTGCATAACACTATATGTCACTCGGCAAATTGGACACAACAAAACAAAATGCCTCATAAAGAATTATGATAAAGGAGCCACTGCCAAGACTTTTGGACGCACTTAACCGACCATGAAATTTCCAAGCTGAGTCTGAACCTTAGCTCTTTCGAGTATATGGTTGTAACTAACAGGGTAATCAGGGGTGGAAACGGGTAATCGGGGTATATGCGTAAGAGAGTATTTTATCAAAGCAACTATAGTTTCCATTTTTTAAATTCAAGGCTATCCCTACAACGTTCCTTTCTAACAGATTATTTTATGTCATTAGAACTTATCGGGGCTTGTTTTCAAACTAGCGGCTTTGATATATTTTTTCTTCTAAATTATGATTGATTAGCATCATGTGCTCATTTTGGTGTTTGTTGGTCCATACCTTGTGTATAGCCTGGAAATTTTGGGGGATAAAGTACTATGTGACTGGTAATTCCAGCACGTGTCCTGATATTTATTAATATTCCGACTGGACGGTTTCCAGATGGGAGAAATCACTACCTGACAAAGCTTTACTTTAGATACTTGCTTTTTTCAGTGATTTTCAAAACTTACGTGCATATGCAATCTTGAAGCCACGCCCAAATTGCAGCCATTCCAGTAAAGGATTCCCTGTCTTGAAGTAAATGTTTAGGAGGTGATTGGTTGAATTGATTATGCGCTTCGACGAGGTTAAGTTGTTTTTGCAAAAGGTGTAGAGAACATCTCCTGAACTGTCCTTGATAGTCAGATACTCCTCCTCACAATCTGCCACCAGATCTAACTCGTGAATACTGTCAACAACAGCAAAAACTTCAAATACTTAAAAAATATACCCCCAAACACACTCTTATGTACTCATTTTGCAACACGGATAAAACTCAGATCTGGGAACTATGATGGTATTATGCAAGTAACAAGAACAAAAACATCTCTCCATTATATTGCAGACGGTGAACCGTATGCAAATGAGTAACTAGCAAACAGTCTATGACATTAACACCTCAAAATCGCCATGCAATTGGCAGCTTCTATTTTTTAATCAATTGTTCTAATTCATTTTAAGACACCACGTAGTTCGGACTGCGGAATAGGGTAATGACTACTAAGAAGTGGTTCTGGAGAAAAGACACAAATAGAACAGCAGAGTGACCACATTTTACTGCATTTTCAACGTAATCATGCGCAATAACATACAATTTTGATCCTTTTATTCCCTTACATGTTCCTGCTGGTAACAACAAATGTCGCACTCATTGAATCATCATGATGTCAGAGAACCGACCTTTCTTCCAAGTACCAGCATTAAAGGTGTGTACTTCTGGCAAGTAAAAGAATATTTCGGGTCAGGAGATATCCTCGGCGCATTTTTTAACCATTACCTAATACAAACCCAGAAAAGCTGCTGACTCAGTCCAAAACTAAGCACGAAAAGAGGTAACGCAATATATTCTATTACTGAATGAGGGAGAAATTCCGTCAGCAAAAACCACGTGTCTGTTGCGTTGACATTGTTGCAGTAAGAGAAAAAAATATCTGGTGGCCTCCTGGGAAGTCTTTTTTTTGGGGGGGGCATAAATTACAACAACGAAGCTTACAATTTAATAATACATGAGCCATTCTTAAGGACAGCTAACACACCAGAAAGTAAATCACACTTTAATCGACCCTAGCCCAATATACTTGCGCACACAATGGAAACTCTGTCTCGTCTTGCCATACGAATCTGCCAATGGCACCTAGAGTATGGTTTGTACGATGTATCCAAACTGCTCCAACCAGTATGTGAGTAGATATATCCATTTCGTGAAGTTAGCAGATAAGCTCCACCACATCCACTCTGACGACTTTTGTCTAAAATAGAAATTGATAATGTTAATAATGACGACGACGACGATGATTGATGATGATGATGATGATGATGATGATGATGATGATGATGATGATGATGATGATGATGATAAATACATGTTCTGCAAACCAAGTTTCGTGACGCACAAACAACATAAGCTTTATAGTTCTTGTATCTCTGATTTAACTCTTCTCCCTACTTCATGCAGTAACTTTTGCTGTGGCAGCTAACATTTTAGTAACAATCTTCAATGTACTGTTGCACTTTTGACTATCTACAGTTTTTAGCCCACAACATAATTCCGATTAAAACCAAAAGTAAACATATGATTTGGCAGAACTCTGTGGCCATATGTTCATACGATACAGGCAAATATCAACGTATGACTAATTAAATTATCCCTGATTTGTACAGTTAGGTATAATTATTCGTTGGAAGACATAATGCTAAACCTTGACATTAAAGATCCCTGCAAATGCTTTTTTTTTCTAAAGGTTCGTCAGTTGATAGTTGGCAAAAAAAATAAGCTCAGCTACGCCATATTTTGATGGAGAGCATTACTACAGTACGGGATGGAAAAAGTACCAACGTACTTCGCAAAATGTAAATACCGCCTTATTTCAACCTTTACTTGAGGTACTCCAAATCTGCTTACGTATTTTGTATGAAATATTGAATCCAAGTCCATTGCTGGCCCATGTATCTTTATATCTAATGAACACAAACCGTCCAGTTGAAGCCATTGGGGCCATAGTCGTTGTACACACAACTGTCGCTAATAGTTTATCAGAGATCGGGGACTGATGGTCATAAATGGACAATGTTTGCCAGTTATTGTTGCAGTGAAGCCACATATATTCGCTTTGCAAAGATACGTATTGGCCGTTTGGCGCTGTTATGAGCCAGGCACAGTCCAACCTAGATTCAACCGCCCATCGCCCCACCGAAGGATGAGAAGAGAACCAACTTGGTGCTGATCTCATTGTCTGAAGTCTCCGGCATCCACCATCTGAAAAATATATATATATATGTTAACCATTGATTTATGTGTCCTGAGAAAGTCTAGTAATGAAAAATTCTATGGTTGGCCCAAATGGTGGTCCTTGTTTAGAGATGGCCTAATTCGTACACGGCTTGCACATAAATTTATATCAAGGAAAGTTTACGATTACAGAAAATGGCCTTATTTGAGTTAAAATTTGGTGTAACATATCTTATCGTCATTGAGATACGGGTGCATAACACCAAGAAGTTATTTCTGAATGACAGTGCGAAAAAATATATAAAGTAAATTTTCTTTTATGAATTGTATTCAAATTGGTCATGCTGTTCGATTCTCAAAACCCCATCGCAAACTCAAAATTTCTACGTTCTGCACTGGTCCCATTTAGTTGCTAGCTATAGTATTATTAAGCATACCACACCTTCATTGAGACATTAATACAGGTTATTTACAAATAACGACTAATCGCGATACGCTATTCTACCTTGTAGGCTTAATTCCAGGTTAAATCCAGTCATGTTTGTTGGATCTGTTATCCCCCAGTAATGAATTAAGACTTTTCTGCCGACTTGGCCTCCAAGATGAAACGGAATGCCATCTAGTGGTGTGCGGGCACCACCATCGTCACACAGATTCCACATGGCTCTTTGTCGTCTTTCATTTACTTCCAGTGATATTGACAAAGATTGATAACAATTTAAGTTTCCAAAATCCACAACTTTGATGGCTATATACTTGTTGGCCGGTGGAGTTATTTCCCACTCACAGTTGGCGTCAGGAATATAAGTCTTCCCGTACCCCGGATGTGAAATCATTTTCCATGAGGTATAGGGATCGATGCCGTGCAAGTCGATGTAATAATCATTTCCACAACCTGAATCCAAGGAGTCTGTGAACGCAAAATTGTTTGAGCTTGTCAAAGATTTTTTTTCACACAGATGTACAGATATAAAGGTTACAAACATAGATACCCTTTTGTGGGTGAATTTATTTAATTATGCGTTTGATTGTTGTTTATGTATATGTTAGTGCGCTTATCTCTCTCTCTCTCTCTCTCTCTCTCTCTCTCTCTCTCTCTCTCTCTCTCTGCCTCAGACACACACACTGCCCTTCCATTAGCAGGACAGAATGTACATTCCATTCTACCGATTAATGTTGACTGTTATGCCAGAATAAGCATAGAAAATCGGGAATTGATAAGTAGAAAGTCACATTACTGATGGTGTGTGTTAAAGATTACTTTTTAACCCTGTGCTGCTTTATAACAATGTTTTCTCGTGATATGCGGGTAAAATACAATCTTGAAGTGGGTCAATCGATGCAAACGCCACCATCATGCTCAAAAGTATCATCGTTATGACGCGGATAGTCACAGCTGCTACGAATTTCCTAAAATCACCCTAAAAAGTTTATGAGTTGTGCTGGCCGAAACAGTCTTGTTTTAAACAAAGATGTCGACTTCCGCGGCTCGAGAGCCAGTTTTAATGCAAAATCTGAAGACGCACAACGAAACTTTTGGACACAATGTAACCTTGAATTCATTTGTATCTCCAAAGACGCAGCGTCCTTGCAATATACATGTACAACCGTTGCCAGATAACTTCTACTAGTAAGCACGTGATCATTTATCGAACCACGTTAACTCCTTCAGTGCCAACTGCTACTAAAGTAGAGCTACCAAACACGGGCTGCTCTGAACTATGATAAGGGTGCTAGAATCATGTTTCATGTAAAAAGACCTTTCATTCAAATACCAGCAGGACTGAAATTATGTGAAATATAATAGTCCAGGTCAACAGCTTTCAAAGCGCGCCAAGGAAAGCTGTTGACACTGTGCGAAATGTGGCACTGAAAGAGTTAAAAAAAACACCCATCGGTGAAAGAAAATGTGTTGAATGTTTTGAAGACATCTCTTTGCGTTACCTGCAGTTATGCATTTTTGCCATACGAAGGTCATGACCGTGAAGATCCAGGCAATTTGCATCTCTGTCATTCAGTGGTCTTCAGCTTTGTCCGTACTCCTCACACATTCCGTCCACCTTGAATTGACACATTTCTTGTAACCGCGGAAGAGCAATACTCTTTCCAGCAATAATGGGGGGGGGGGGGGGGGGGGGCTTCCAAAGCCGCTTTTGTCTTGGTCGGAGGATCGTAGAGATACACAGTTGATCCAAGTCAGAAAGTCCACAGTTATGACTGAAATGAAATTAAAGGATTCTGAATACAAAGACGAAAGCTCCCAATCAAACTTCCTTGCTTATAACGTGTATGCATACAACATTTTAGGCATAGGGAAAATAAAATATATTAGAATTCATATATAATTCCGCGATGGTAGTACAGCTATACGCACTATATCATATCATTTTTACTGCCTACTAAATCATGTTCAAAGAATATAGTGCCCCATTGTGCTCTGTCTTTTTATGTGTCCTTTTTTCTTTTGTTTTTGTTTTTTTGTGTATTTTTTTTGGTTCTGTTTTTTTTTTTTTTTTTTTTGTTAGTTTGTATTTGTTTTGGGGGCTTTTCTGTTTTTTGTTTTTAAATCAACTCAATGGATAAAATAATTATCAGAATCATAGCAGAAATATTTTTTAACGACAGGGTATCAAAACTTACATTTTATATTTTGCACTTATAAAATGATTTCCCGACTTAAATAGAATACTGAAACTGTGTGTAAATTACGGTGTCCGCCTTGTTATATCACACTTTTTATGAGGACACGAATATCACACATTTCATGACCCTTGAACTTAACACAAAGTCAGCCTGGGGATATTTGCAAACTCGCGACATTGACAGTTATTCTTAATCGTTGTAAATTCAGTATTTGTTTGAAAAGTGGCAGAAATCATAAGCAAGAAATGCTACTTAAGGTATGCTGTACAAATCAAACACACACACACACACACACACACACACACACACGCATATATATATATATATAAACGGTGATCGGACAATTTTACTTCAATGTGTTTATATGCATAATACAACACATTGTAGTGACCAGCACATTGTTGACTGACGCCCGTCTTTTATCAACGTGCTTGCAAGACACACTGTTGCAGATTTTACCTTTATTTCTTTTAAGATTTACTTCAGAACAAGAATGATTCGCATGCGACACTTGCCTCCATCTGAGGAAACAACGCGATTTATTTATTTATTTATTTATTTATTTATTTATTTATTTATTTATTTATTTATTTATTTATTTAAGCACATCACTTCTACGCAGTTCCCCAATTGTGAATGGATCAGTGATGTAATATTTCAGGATATCTAGCTTCACAAAAAGTATCAAAGCAAGGGTAAATCTTTGTAAGATTTCGACAAATTAGGATGATAATGGGTAGGCCTACTGCTGATGTGATTTCAGACTTGAAAATACATCTTTGCCACGGCTGGTTTTAGTTTGAGTATTTTTACTGTAGTAGGGATTTATGCTGAATTTTCACTGTATGCATACGAATTCGCCTGTAGTAATAAAGAAAAACTTACCACTGACTGCTGGTACACGTATACATATACCATGAGCACTGTGCTATCTGAAAAGATCTTGTTGCGGGACCATTCAACCAGTTCAAATCCCTGCCACGACGAATTTAGCGTTCACTTGTATCATTTTCTCACCATCAAAAAGCAACTGATTTATTTGATAGCATCAATGCAGAGTCCACATCGGTAGTAGTACACATAGCCCAGGGGCATTTATAAGACTGTTGCCACGGGCTGTAATCTCTCTCTCTCTCTCTCTCTCTCTCTCTCTCTCTCTCTCTCTCTCTCTCTCTCTCTCTCTCTCTCTCTCTCTCTCTCTCTCTCTCTCTCTCTCTCTCTCTCTCTCTCTCTATCTCACACACACACACACACACACACACAAAAGGGTGTTTGAAAATTATGTACAAACATTTTAAGGTCCCACCAAAATGTTTGGTGTAGGAGATGTAACCATTGCCTGCTAAAACCTCCAGGCCATCGACACTTTGACGGGTATAGGGCTATGGGCCTGGGGCAGCAAAGCAGGCAAAGGCAGTGCCAAAATAGCGTACCTTGTGAGTACATTTGTGACGTATAAATATACTATATGACCAAGGCATTTAGACAATGCAAACGATTACATGAAAACGTTATTAGTAATGGCGTTTTTTTCTAATTTTTGATTGGGGTTAAACATAAATTTTTAACACCATTGGCGTGACTGAATTGAATTGGACTTTTCTTTCAAAAATGCATGCATAATTGATCGACGACAATGGAAATGAAACTGCCCACAGATAAATACCGATGCCGCTGGAAGCCTATTACATGCACATAATACACGACTAGTTCCCTATGGACAAAAAGAAAAAATCAACTTCAACAGAAGTGAATTCTGATATAAACATAGTAACACCTTAGTTTAGGAGGTAAATACAAAAAAATGCACCATATATGCTGTGTAAAAAATCAAGGACGGCATTACTGTAATACATAAATTTGTTCCGTATTTATATCAGAATTTAAAAAGTGAGAACACAAAATTAAATTGCGTGTGTTTGAGGTTTACCTACTGGCTGGCATCGTGCAGATCAGCGCGTCCTTGTAGATATCTCTGTGAAAAATGCAACTATACATGCATGTGGCTTTCAATTTAGGGAAAAAGGGCAGCGAAAATAGATTCCCACAAAAAACAAACACGGACCTCCGGTAGCATGAAAAATTGACCTTGATATCTTTCACTTTGAAACCATACAGTAAAGTTTGATCATAATTAACAAATAAAGCTACCAACGTATTTTCTTTCATAAGAGTGAGACAAGCGTGGCAAATTTAGTCTCTTTGTAGTTAAGTGTTCTGATCAAAGATGTCAGCACTTGACGGTCATTCTTAATGTCACGGACCTCCCTGAGAAAACTTGTATTATAACGGATTGACATGTTCTTTGTCCACAAATCTGTTTTAAACAAACGCTTTGCAGCACAGCAAGAACCCAGTGGTTGGTATACTGATGGTATCTTACATCTAGGCATTACATCCTAATAGTTTATTCGCATTCATTTGTTTTCGGACATCGGATATTGTGTTGATCATCATGCCCACAAGCTCAAAAACCCAATGTATCTTGGAAAAAATAATGCGTGTCTTCGTATTGATTGTAAGAAAGAAAGAAAGAAAGAAAGAAAGAAAGAAAGAAAGAAAGAAAGAAAGAAAGAAAGAAAGAAAGAAAGAAAGAAAGAAAGAAAGAAGTCCCACCCAGTTGATGAAAATATTAAAAGTATGGGCAGCCGTATATAGTTCTAATGCTATTCAGTGAGATGCTTGCTAACTCCGTTCGTGTGCAGCAGCTAACATTGTGCGCGGGAGGGGCGATATATAACAGTATATTATCACAAATGATTTAGCACATCCATAGAATATCATTATGGCCTCTTGTAAACACGAGTTTGTAACGTGGTTGTGTGAAAGAGCGGTAAAGAACAAGCAATTTTTTATTGTAAGCGGACAAGATATACATGTCATCGCTCAAAAATAGAAATTCTCTCGGGAAAAAAATATCATCATTCATAAAGTCTGTTACGTGCATTGTGTGCCTAACAACCACGAGACGTAGCCATGACCCAGAAAAAAATTGCACATTATGTAAAGAGGTGTGTGCATTGAATTATCAGTCGTTAGATCCATTCTAGGTATAAACACCAACCATCTGAAAAAAACTCATGTGAAAGACGTCATTGTATTTTCACTAAAGCAGTGAATTACAGAACGTTCAGTTTGTGAACTAAAAGATGTTAGAAACCAAATGAAAAATTGATATTGATCGCGCCTTCGAATAAATCTTGTCGTTACGAAGCAGGGTTTTTTTCGAAATTGAAAAAAAAAAATTCTTAAGGTCATGCTTCATACATTTTACGAATACCAGAACAAGGACTTTAGCAGAAGTTCAACCCATTTTGAAAAGAATTGCCCGTTTGGAAAAAAGAATATATTCAAAACCAAAAAACAACAACAACAACAACAACAACAAAAAACAAACAAACAAACAAAAAACAAAAGAAAAAAAAACCCATCTGAATCTGAAGTAACTCTTTGGGGAAGACAACGTATCCATTCAGAAGTTTAGAACCCCAATGACGGAGAAATTCCATCTTGTCAAGCTCCAAGGCAGAGATTTCTCCAAGGTAAAATTTGTGGTAAAGGTGCAATTTCATACGCCCATCAGCAAGTCAAGGTAGATTTATAAATGGTATTTAACTTTTTGCATAAAAAAAATCCTTAAAAACGCAAGGCGTGTAAATTCACCTTCAAAGTAAATCACCTAGTGTATTCAATATTTTAAAAACAAATAGCGAAAGCTAAATCGAATAGAAATAATTGCATTCGGACTTGATAGTTTTCAAACGGTACATGGGCTTGCAGAATTAGGTTTGTTATGTTTCTCTTTGTATTAGACAGTTGATACTCCAATGACTGGGTGACGTGACTGTAAAGCAGTGTATTCATTTCAATCAGTTACTTTATACAGCAAATGCATGTAACATGCAAAACATTTTTAAATTGTTTGAGGCGTTTTCATTGACTGTCATTATATGTACATCTCAACACATCATTCATAGTGATGTACTTTATTTGGAGAAGAAAAAAAAAAGAAATCATGAGTCACATAGACACTTCACCGCCCAAGTGAAAAGAAAGCAAAACTGTAACAGACCGAGCTTGAGATGACATCTACCGGCAAGTCACACACAAAGTCTAAAAACATAAACCAGCTAGATACCATATTACCATGATATCTTTGTTTCATTCTCTTTTGTTTACATTGATAATTTATCTGATGAAAAATCCCAGTAAGGGGTCACGTGGCTACCCTGACATTTCCGTGGTGTTCTTTACGACTCCGGCCATAACGTGTGCATCATTAGTTTCCTGTTTATGAAGGTCCCACAGAAAGTTGAATATTGTACACAAAATACATCAACATGTGTTGTTCCGTGCTTTAAAGGGATGTCGGCAGTATATGTTTGTTTACCAACACAACGTCACAAGCGGTCAAAGCAGCAAATTGCTGGGTGTTTTATGAACATACAATCTCTCTCTCTCTCTCTCTCTCTCTCTCTCTCTCTCCTCTCTCTCCTCTCTCTCCTCTCTCTCTCTCTCTCTCTCTCTCTCTCTCTCTCTCTCTATTACATATATACATACATATATATATATATATATATATATATATATATATATATATATATATATATATAATATATATATATATATATATATATATATATATGTTACTGAAACGTACGTTTTTAGCTACAAGAGATTATTGATTTAATTTGCCTTCATTTGACTAAAATCTATTAATCAGTGTTACAGAAAATTTTCACTTTGATAGTTTTTGAATTTGTCGTAACTTAAATTATCAGGTACATCGTCCATTGACCATCATGACAAGTTTGAATAATTCTTTTGAAGTTCAAGTCACTTTATTTTAAAGGGGTTTTACAATTTTCGCCGATCATGACTGTAAGATACACCATGGACCTACTATCAGATATTAGGTCCATGGATACACCATACATCAAAATAGTTAAATAAACAGACAATGAAACATGAAAACTAATAGATTACAAAGTTTAAAAACCACAATAAAATAAAATAGATATATACAAGATAAAATTCACATGATAGACCTAAATTGATGCAAATAGGGAGCTAGTGGATGTTGTGTCACACTAACATCAGTGCTACCCAGCTGAAAATCTCTGTAGCAAAATTTTCTTTACTTGTAGCACTTGTTCCACTTCTTCACATAAGAAACACTTATTTTTGAGAAAATTTGTAACAATTTTGAAGAGCACTGTAGCAAAACTTTGCTACAATGCTCCCGTTGGACAGCCCTGTAACAGTCATAGCAACGATTAGAGAAACCACACATTGCGCTTCTTCAAAATTTTCCAGCCTTATCACAAGCCTGCTATCATGACGCCTCACCAGTCAATTTTAATGAGAATGCTTCTTGTTCCAGCGCTAAAAATGAACAGGTACAGACCCAAACTGGGTCCCAGTCTCTGTGGATGTTTCGCCAATGAGAGAGAGAGATCGAGAGAGAGAGAGAGAGAGATCGAGAGAGAGAGAGAGAGAGAGAGAGAGAGAGAGAATAATAAGATCCCTCGAACAATATGGTTTTAACCCGTAATTTTTCGACAGCTATCAACTTGGTGCTCTCTTTTTCATTTTTTTCCTACGCGAAACGATAACTTCCGGCAGCATGCAAAATGCAAAATGGAGCAACAGAGGTGCAACTTACCTCATGCTGGACGAAAATTCTACAATTTGCCGGAGAAAGGGGATATAGTTGAAGGATCACAAACGGAATCACCTAATGATACTACTGGCATCTTCAGATACGTAGAAAACAACATTATAGGCAGCGATAAAGTGTTTTCTGGGCCTTACGGTCTGAGACAAGGTAAGTTGCTTTCCGAGTTGGACGCTGCCGCTGACAGTTGCCATTGCATTGGTATGCCGTCAACACATAAGAGATCGTAGTCTAGACTTATAAAGTTAAATCTGTTGTGATGTCACAGCTGAGCCACAGTGAGATGGATAGCACAATGTACCCTGGTCACTTGCAGCTTAGTGCGATGGATATAAACGAAAAGGGACTCGTACAAGTCATAGACTCGGCTGAGTCCGTGCATAGATGTATAATCAGATTATACCTCCATGGGCAATGAGTGTCTGCATTCACTCCAAGAGCGACTTCTGCTCAGAAAGTGACTACAGAGCTCAATCAGTCGTTCCACCTGAAATTATATGAAATGGGCCAAACCCAGACTAAGCGGACGAAAGACATTTCAGAGGCCAAGTACATTTAGAATTGCTCAGAATTAAAACATAAATTAACATGCTTACTGTGCCTTACATAATTTAATCTTCATTTTTATAATTTATATATTTGGATAATTTGTACATGCCGTTTGGCATGCATAACCTTTTGGCTTATTCTGTTCAAAGGGACACGGTTAGAAATATGTCTTTAAGTTTTAGTGGCATTTACGGGTAATCCCAGGAGAGATATACATCACCAGTCTCACTGTATTCTTCATATGTTGTATGTATTTTATGCATGTGTGCTATTGGCATCCAAATAAAATGAAGTTAAATATATCTCTTTCACTTATTCTTATTTTTTTTATTTTTTTATTATCTTTCATTGACAATTTTTAATTTACTTGCATAGATTTATATGGTCATGCAACTCTCTGCAGTGTCACCTCTCAGACTGTGACTTTCTAAATAAATTTGTCATAGCTACCTTTCAGTGATACATTACATGCTGCACAGTACTAAGCTGAGAACTTGACAACTGCAAGGTGTAAAGAATGACACATTGTCCCTAAAGTGGCTATTGTATTTCAGCTGGTGAATAGAACATTTTAAAAATGAGTTCATCACAATGGTCTTTATATCTTTGGCAAGAAATACAATGAATGTCATAACAATAAGTATGGACAATATGCCAAAAAAAACACAAATGGCAGATATCATGTAACATTATCTTTGATATCATTATTGTTATAACTTTTCGAAACAAAGTGCACATTTTTTGGTCTGAAAATTCCAAAATTGGCATTTTCAGAAGTTTTAGTGTTTTTTCTTCTTTTTCAGGCTTATGTCTGATTTTAGAGTCATACCAAAATATATAAGTTGATATATATATATATATATATATATATATGTGTGTGTGTGTATGTGTGTGTATATCATGTTTGGATCGACTTTAGTACTATAACAGGCTTGTATAAATACCGTATCATAGCCTAAAAGCTACAGTGCCGCGATATGATGTATCAGTACTCTTCCGGTGGTATTGGCACTCTTCCAGTTTCATCAGTAATTGTGTTGATGAGGAGTAAAACTTTCTGCAAATGTCTTTCTTATTTTTGCTTTGTGTATTGAAATGTACAAATCGACCCAAACATGAGATAAAAATTTTACAGCATGCTTTGTTGACGATATGAAGTAATCAACTTGAACTGGATACCATATAGCGGAACTTGTTCGCTTTGCCCACTTGTTCTGCTATATGGCATTCAGTGCTCGTTGATACACTTCATATCGTTAACAGAACATGCTATAATCCATTATATATATATATATATATATATATATATATATATATATATATATATATATATATATATATATATATGTGTGTGTGTGTGCCCATGTCATGCATATATAATACATACTGTGGACTGGATACTTGGGAAAAATATAATCATATTTTATGTTTGGAACAAGCAGGACAAGAACCTGTAACCTTTGGCACCAGTCGCCTAGCTGAAATGATAAATGCACATATCCACTCAATCAAATCCCATTCTCAAAAAGAATGGTTCAATGGAGGTAGTTATGTGCGAGTGCCCTATTAACACGATTATGCAGTATAAGTACCGAGTTGGCACTTATTTCCACAATCAGGGACTTGAATCCACCAGCGTTAAGGAAAAGCTGAAAATATATATTTTATGTTCAGAATGAGTGGGGCTCGTATAAAGGTATGCAGTTGTAGACTTGTCAATTCTTTATGTTTATGAACATTTCAAAACCCCAAAGCAAAAGCTGGTATTTTACGCACATTAACTAAAATTGAGCAGGAACCAACTTTAATACACTAAATGGTTTCCCTTCCTGAGAAGGCATAGGCATATTTATGGAATCCTTTTTTTAGGTTTAAGTATGAATTGTGCTATTTTTACATATATTTGTTCATATACTTGTTCATATATATATGCATAAGTAAGAACTTGTTATACACTATGTTTTTATATACCTACTCTCTGTTTGATGCTCATACATTCTTCAAATTCAAGTGGGTTGCATTTACCAACATAGAAGGTAAAGGCAAGCAGCCACCATCACATAAAAAGCATGTCTAGAAATTTAAGGCTGCAAAACATGCTTGGTTTCCCAATGATGACTTCTTTATGAATTCATTTGGCAGTTGAACCCTAGAATTTTTAAATTTTGAATTGAAGGTGATCGTGTGTTAATTAAGTTATAGGTTGTAAAATGTTTGTAGCAATCCTTGTAGTTTCAGTTGTGTGTTGGCCACATTTTTGCAACTTTTTTTTCACGAGCCAGTGATGGTACATGTACTCAATTTAATTTCATCAGTCACTTCTAGTTTGGAGTTAATTTCAGGAGTCAAGTAGCAGTATCAGAAACACACACACACAGTTTCTGGACACATTAAATTGAAAGGTTGAACACAAAATGCTTGAAACAATTCCTGTCACTTGGTTTTATTGCCATATAAAGTCAGACATGAATGAGCCACATCGCAGTGTTTGCCCATACACTGCAGCAAGGAGTGGATAATGTAGACTTGAACACTTTAATATGTGCAGGTGATCTCTTCTAAGAGGTGAAAATGCATGCCACTGCTAAAATTGTACAGTTTAGAACTGGCTTAAAATATGGTACCCCCTCAAGCAAGGGCAGATCTGGGCTTTAAAATTTGTAGCCAAATTGGAAAATAAAACAGTAATCACTGTTGAATCCGACCTAGCTCTTACATAATGTTGAAACAGATTAACCATTTGAAAATTTCTTGAGCCAAATGAATGAAAGATAATCATTTGGCAAATTGGCTTATGGTACCAGCAGTCCCTGCTCAAGAAAGGATACCTGTCAAATGTGTCCACTTTTTCAGTGTAGTATTGTCATCAGCAGGGGACTTCTGTTGTATTATTTACACGATACTTTGAAAAGTTAAATCCTTTTCACTACAACACACAACTTGGGTTCACAAAGCAAGATTGATAATGCTTCATTTTTTTTAAAGGAACTGATTTAGTTTGTCCATGATTTGTATCTGTTAATCATGTTAATGGTGCAAAACATTTTGTGTTATTTGGGGTGTGCAATACTTGTCTTTTCAGCATGGACATGGGCCTAACTAATTTGGCTATTGTAAAAGCACCTCTAAGATCCCTAGCCCAAGGCTATTTGTCTGGGCCAAAACTAAAAGTCAAATTCTATCTCTAACCATTACTAATGCAAATTTGAAAATAATCCAAGTTCAGATATTAGGAATAATATTTCTCAGCACTTCAATAGTGTTTTAATATAATCAACCAATTTGACTTTAGGTACAAAATGTTATTAGGCAAATCACACCTTTGTGGTCACTGGCTATTTGGTGAATGGATAGCCCTAGCCTAGGATGTAATGAGGCACAAAGAACAAGACATATTGAGAGTGTTCACCATTGTACAGAGTGAATGACCCCATGATGCTGTTAGTGAATGTGAGACTTGCCATGGTTACACCAGACCTAATCAGTACAGCAGGTCATTCATGTTGGAAAGTTATATGGAGTGAATAATCTTATGATGATGATGGTGACTGCCAGAGTTATGTGCACCAAAACTCATCAGCACAGAAGGTTGTCGTTCATGTTGAGATGCTTCTTGTGCAATCCAGTGAACAATTGGTCAGATTAAGCATCAAGATTAACCTTGCTAAGTGTGCTGAGTTGAGTTTGGATCTTAACCCTTCCTCTGCTGCGGGCGAGAAAACTCTCCCAAATATACTTGCTTCTGCTATGCCGTGGGCGAGTTTATTCACCCAATGTAGCACGTCAAAGATCAACTTTCAGTGAAGGTATGATATGGCAACATGGCACGTTCTCATGCAGATGTACAACATATCAAATGGTTTCAACTATAACTATTGAGTAATGGCACAAAAATTATCTAAATATTGCAGTATCTCTTGATCGTGTGCAAACTTATTTGCTTGTCTCTCAGCCAATCAGCGCCTGGCAGGACAAGAGTCTAGCTGAAGCAGGGTGAGAATGTAGCCTTCTATGCTTAGATTTCTTCCTCAGAGATAAAATTTATGCAAGATGACAACGTTTGGCAGGTGATAATAAAGAATTAAGCCAATAGGAAAGCAGCGTGATGATATTGACTAGGTTCTGAGGTTTCCATTGATACTAGACATGCCCAGAAGTGGCAAGAGAATCGTACAAAATACACAATTTTACTGCTGGTTTGTGGATTTTTGTGGGCAAATGTACCAAAAATAATTGATTAGATGTTCATTTAAAAGTCTGTATGAATAAAATCGTCACATTTATGCAACAAAATTGTTTCTTCAGCAAAAACGATGCAGTTTGATTGACCAGAAATGAGCATACGATGGGTTTGTTTACTTAAATAAACATCAATGTGGATGCCCAGAAGATTGTGTTTGCGGGGCCCTCCAAAGATTAACTTCAGCACGATAGACTATTAACCCCCAAAATAAATAGTACAGGAAGGGTTCGACAATGTTATGTTTGATTGCCAGATAAATTTGAGTATTTTAATCCATAAGAACCCACTGTCATCATTGATAAAATGAGACTTTCAGGATCTCGCTTATCAGAGCCAGAATTTCGCAAAATTTTGCAAGAATCTATTTGGATTTTTGTCAATTATTTTCTTTTTAAAGAAAGACAAGTTTAGGAGAATCTTTACAAGAATGGATTCTGGGATTCTTGCCGAAATTCTGGGCCTGTTTCTTTAGCCAATTTGGCAAAAGTGGTTCCAGGGTCTTAAGACAAACAGCTATAGCTATGCCTTAGTCAAAACTGTAATAAAACTGTCTGTCTCATCCTTAATGAAACATGTACTAAATAACGAAAGATCAGACCATACATGTAAATGCGTATCACTGGCTGCACAAATTTTGAAAATTAATATTGTAAGTCAATTTGGTTCAAGGTTGTATAAAGCAAGTGATATCAGCCAAATCACACCTTTTTGTGTAACAAAGTTCATGCCCACCACTTTTTTTTTAGCTTTGGTGACCACAGGCTGCAGATTTTATTATATATTATGGAATATAAGGGTCAAAATGTGAAAATATTGTGAACCCTAACATCTTTAATTTTTGGTGGATCTTCACCAAATTTGGTGGGATTGTGTGGGAGGTCTAAGTTGCTGATGATACTAGTGGCGCCAAATATAATTTGATGGAAATTATTAGCCAAAATGTGTTTTAATATATAAAATTCCCTATTTGGATAAGTAATAGGATTAAACTTTATTCAGCCAAATTTATAGGATAAATAGACCGTGTCCAATTTTAGAATGTTATGTAATATCAGTGACCTTGACATATTTGTGAGGTCACCAAGCCTGTAAATTTGAAAGAAGTGATTTATAATTGCAGGGTGTAGCTTAAACATCACTGGCAATGTCAGCATAGCACCCAGCCCTCGGGCCTTTTGTATTTCATAATCTGGGTGAGCTTGATGTTCTGTCTCAAGGTTACGGAGGACAAAAAGTTAAGGACTCCCTCATTGTTGTCTTGGCACATGCAACAATATCCATCAGAGGAACTGCCCAATAAACTGTGATTACATGTGGGGCGAAGTGCCACGTGGTGGTCAAATTAGACACTGAAATCACATAAGGCCCCCAAAATATAAGTATGTTTCCCCGAATGGAGCAAAACTTTTTGAGGTAGGTGGGTAGGCACTTTTTTTTTTTCAGTCGGACAATTTAGGTGGGTCGGTATGTTTTATTTGTTAAATATTCCACAATTTTGGGCAGGTAGATGTTTTTATTTTTTTGTCATCAGAAATAAATTAACAGGGGGTCAGTACAGGGGTTTAGAGGTGGGTTGGTTGTCTAAAGGGAAACAAACAAATATTTTTTTGGCTTAGGCTTTATATACATGTTCAGAAGCCACTTGAGGATTTGCAACTTTGAAATGAAGATGTAGGTGCAATATAGCCACAGTGTCTGAAGAGTATTGGGCCCATGGGCCTCTGGTCTTAATCATACCTTTATCTGAATATATATATTATTGTTAGTCATAATGGTGTGTTCTTTTCTACTCTTTATTAAACCAAGCTGCCTTTCTTCTGTCTATACTTTATGTACTTTACTACTCATATCATCAACCTGCTAATCCTGTAACCTCTTCTTCTATTGCTATACTCTCATCTTACTTTATCGCTGCCCTTTCCCTCTGCTCTTCCAATGCACTTAAATTGCATTCTTACCCTGGGTAGTTGATGCTGATGTAAGCTTTCCTCTTTACTGTAAATCTGCTAAGTTGTGCATATTATACATGTATTTGGGCTGCATGTCCATGGCTAAATTGAGACTTTATTGCTTGGTTTATGTCACTGTCCCATTTTCTGGACTATATACGCATCAATATCACTCTGACCACATCACTATAGTGAGTTTGGACATTTACTAGTGTGGAATATATTATTAGTGGTGTGTCCCTGGTGTACAATTTACCATTTTGTCCAACAAGATCACCTTTGTTTATTTTGCTTCAACAATACATGGTAAGTAATGCTACTAGCAACTCACAAGCCAAGGTTACATTAAATAGCAACTGGTTCTTTGGCCAAACAAATAATGCTAGCCCATCTTTCAAGATAAGCCCAGAATGTAAAGAGCAGACAGTATGAATTATGATGTCAGAATTCGAATTCAACATGTATGTGTGTGTGGAAAACTAGCTACTGAATGATATTTTCACATATCATAGTTAGAAGGCTATTTATGTTTAATTTTTGTCAACCATAATATCAGCCTACATCCATGGCAATTGCCCATTTCCCCTTTAAACTGGTAAAAACTGGCTGGTGATCAAATACCATTTTCTTCAGTTTTTTCAACTAATTTCATCAGTAATCAGGTAATGAGAACATTGTGACTGAGAATTGTACATGAGACCTATCAAGATAACATGCCCCAGGTCAACAGCTTTCATTGGTATAGATTGGGCACTGTTGAGTGCCCAACCGATGCCAAGGAAAGCTGTTGACTCAGTCTTAAATCAAGGGGGGAAAGAGTTAAAAGAAAGTCATTGGAATTTGGTGCGTTTATGATTTGTGTATTGTGTACAGATTATAGTTGGTCTTTGTCACCACATGTGCTTTATCTGTGACACACACTTGGATAATATAATTAATAATACTAGCTCAGTTAGTGTGGAGACTGACTGATGACTCATGTAGTTTTATGGTAATGTGTATATGTATATTTAACGGTTCACACTATACTGTTCCTAACTTACTCCATTTTACTGCCAATGCAACATTGATTTGTGTGGATTCTTCACTCTATATGTTTTGTGACAAGGGTGCATCCAATGAACCATGAACAAAAGTTGAAAGATTTTAATTTATGCAAATAAAGTGAATACACAAACTCTTAATCTTGAATAACTTCAAAAACTATTCTACATAAAAGTACCACTGCAACTTCAATTTGTAGGTTTGTGACATTACCACATCCAATGAACCATGAACCAAAGTTGTAGGCTTTTAAAATATGCAAATTTAAGGTTAATACACAAAATGAAAATGTTGAATAGCTTCAACACTATTATAGATAGTGCTGTCATTCAAACTTCACTTTATACGCTTGTGATGTGGCTACATCCAATAAACCAAGAACCAAAGTTGTAGCATTTTAATTTATGCAAGTTAGGCTCATGTATGAAATTTAGATTATGTTGAACAATGGCAAAGTGTATCATTTCAAACTGTTCTCATTTTAAAGGCATCCAGACAGATTTGCTTTAAAACAAATATTCTTTTCCAGTTTGTTTATGGGTTCTTATAATTGTGTTCACTCCAACTATATAGCACCTCCCTCCAAAATGTACTCTTCACTTTGCTAAATAAACATGTATATTTTTCATCATATTTAAGAAAATTACATTCCCATAAGTAATTATCTTTGCAAGGCAACTGATGTAAAATGAGTTGTTCCCATGCTGCTTGTGACTCTGAAACCAGTCTTTTAACCCAGGTGTATTTTATTGCATTTAATTGGGAGCCTATATAAGGGATTCTTAGTCCAACTTGATTAGTAGGATAGATTAAATACTTTCTTTTTATTTTATCAGGAATTTTATTGTTCCTTAAGGCCTTTTTACATTGGGCGACTTTAGTCGCTCAACAGTTGAGCAACTTTTGTGGCAACCCCCTGTGGATAACCACTCCGCCTGTTATACAATGCCACATGTGGTAAGCATCTTCAGATGTGTAGCTCATTATAAATATGGGAATGATTGGTTATTTAAAAATGACTGCTTGATGCCAAAGGAAGAAAGTTGATGTTGCTGTAGTTTTGACAATTCTTATGAAAAAAGAGAAGTAAGAAATGAAAGCATGGAAGGTTGTGCATGGCAAAATATTGCCTTTGGCTGACGCACAGGGACAAGCTGGGAGTAAATAATGGTCCACTCCATCGCCATCAAAATGATACAGTTCCCGCCACAAGCATATGATTCTGATGCTGTAGGTAGGATATGGCACATGTGACTTGTAGCGCTCTCCCTATTGGTTGAAATGCTACAACTTGTTGTAGGGAGTTGAAAGAGATAGACCTCCATTCTATCTCTGAGCAACATGTTGCAGCCACCCTAAAGCATACCACATGTTGTAACCTCTGTTATACATACAACTAAAGTTGCCCAGTATAACAAGATCTTAAGCTATTTAAATACAAGGACCTCAACTCGTTTCATGAAGGAGTCAGCTGGGTTTGGATAATAGATGTAAGAGTTGTGATAATGCTAGAGATTTTATCATTTAAGTTTTACCAATAACAGAGAGGTTTATTTTATCCCAAGACTTAAAAAATGTTCAGTTTCTTGAGTTAAGCTGAATAGTTTAATTTTTTTCTAATTTCTTTCTTTCTGTAGTTATTTCTACCCTAAAAGAGATGCATTTATTTGTCCAGTGTAACTCCAAATTTCTACCATGAATGGTATTTGAACCTTCATACTTCCAAGATGTAGCAGAATAGTTTTGTCTAAATTTGCCCTTAACCCTGACATTACCTTAAATTGCTTCAATAGGTTATATAGATGATTCAGTTAGCTTCATTAGCAAATAAAGTGAAACATGAGTCATCTGCAAATTCAGATACATTATACTGTTTGTCCAAAATTCAACACTTAAACTATACAGATAAGGAGAGCAGGGGCCTCCTTGACAGGGGCCTCTTGAAATAAAAGAGGGATTCCAAGGTCTAGCCATTATTAATAAAACAGCTTTGAGTGTCTGTATATAATACTTTTATCCACTTTTCTGAGGGACCAAATGTAGAGAATTTTACAATTTTAACTCTTTTAGATATACTTCCATTCTAAACAGTCATATACCTTTTTGGAATCAACTAGTACAAGGAAATATGGTATATTATTTTCATCAACAAACTCCATGAAATTAATTCTCTTGGCTATATTTTCTCCAATATTATCTGTTTTGCAAAAAGCTAGTTTGATCTTTATGAATCAAATCCTGGAGAACTTTCTTCAAATGGACAGCTATGCATTTTGCTGCAAGTTGATTGTCCTGATTTAAAAGGGAAATTGGCCTCCAGTTTTATAATTCTAAAATATTTTTGTCCCCCTTTTTTTGGTTAAAGTGAAATTACTCCATGTGTCTGGGAAAGGTGTACCAATAATTGATCCCCCCCTCCCCCCCCCCCCCCCCCCCAAGGAAATGCTTAACCTGATGCTGAGCCTCTCGGGTCAGTTTCATTATGATACCGGCCAGGAACTCTACAGTGAAGCAAAGCCAAAACTGCATTGGGGGGGGGGGGGTGAAATCCTGAACTCGGCAGCCTATAAATATTCACTTGGTAGGCTTGGCTTACCTTGGCTGAAACTCTCTCCAAAGCAACACATCCAGCTCACAAACCCTATAATGTTCTGTGGGTTGTAACCTTCTCCCCACAACAAATCCCAATAACTCCTGCATATTACACAGACTAAAATCTTTGCAGAGGAATAATAATATAACACCAGTCCATTCTTAAACTGCTTTCACACCAGTTAACATGTACAGACATACCAATTTCTCAGCATAATCTTGCAAATGCCTCAAAAAATTATGAACCCTAGAAAGAACTCAAGTTCCTTTACTGTCTTGCATACTGGCCAGTTTGGTATTGACTTAATTTTCATCGAGGTCTACAGCAAACCGTCTTCAGCAACACTCCTGCCTAGAAACCTTACATCTTTTTAGAATAGATTACATTTTTTCGGCTCCAATTTGAAATTATGGTGCCGAAACCTCTCCAGCACCTACCTAAGATTTTTCTGATCATTGTTATAGCTTTTACATAGAACAGTTATATCATCAAGGTAGACAAGAACTGACCTTGACATTAAACCAAGCAGTTTTAACTGTGTTGCTCTTTAAAAAGTTTGTCTCACTATGCACAAACTAAAAGCCATTCTAACATATTCAAAAAGACCACAGTTTCTTAAGAATGCCATTTTTTGTGAAAACCTGGAGCAATCTCTGCCAATAGCTCGCAGGTATATGAAAAGTACTGTAGAATACAGAACCACTTAAGGTATCAATGTACCCTTGTATTGAAGGTAATGGAAATGCATCCTTGCTAGTAACTTTGTTTAGTTCATGATAATCAATGTACCATCTGTCTTTTTTCCTTACCCAAACTGCGGTGGCTGCCCAATCAGAATTAAACGGTGCAGAACCTTGATCTCAAGCATCTTTTTCAAGTGGTCCTCTTCTTCAGACTCAAAGCCCAATGGAGTCTTTACATATTGCTTTATGGTAGCTGCATTGCGTGTAGGAATTTTATGTTGAATTTCCTTCAAACATCCCAAGTCCAGGTCAACTGTTGCAAACATATCCTCAAATTCAATGAAAAGTTGTGCAAGTTGTAGACTTTGCTCTGTTCCTAGATGTGCACTTGCCCTTTGAAACAGACATAGAAGATGTTCTGGTATTTTTGACAAAATGTTGTCAATTATAATTAAACAGACATCAAAGCTTCCTACTTTAGCATCATTAGGGCAACTATCATCCACTTTATTCTCCATAACTGCTTCTTGGAAATCACAAATGATGTTCTCGGTGGACATTACAGTTCAAACTACAAAGCGTGGTTTCAATGTGATAAACCTAGTATCACCTCATAAATGACAGAGGAACTGCTCTACCACCTTTTATCAGAACTTAAGGCATGACTAAACCCTGTAAGTCAGTTTGAGGTGTAACAACAATTTCTCCATTCCAATTTCCAATGTTTGAAAAGTTCCAAAACACAAGTGCACAATCATCACAATCTAATATTTCTATAAATTATTATCAAAAAGATGTCCATTGTTCAGTGATGCAGGGTGTTTAATCCTGCTAAGTTTTGACAAGCTTTGAAGTTGGGACAATAGAGCCTGGTCAAATTGGCCAACTACTGTCCCAGAGTTTATGCTCCCATTTAGATAACTCATATTTTTATTATAATTGGATATCAAAAATATTTACCATCAAGTGACTAACAGTAGAAAAGTGATATCTCACAGTTTGACAAAAATACTGCACATGTCTAGGGGTTAAATTTGTCTTTTGTTATGACCGTAATGAGTAACGCTTAAGTTTGGGCAAAAGTAACATTTTTGTTTGGAGCAAGTAACATGCTACTTTCTGTCAAAGTAACACCTAACTTTGGGCACAATTAACACGTTACTTTGATATATCAAAAATATTTACCATCAATCGACTTAATAGAAAAGTGATGTCTCACAGTGTGACAAAAAACTTTCTGTCAAAGTAACATGTAAGTTTATGTCAAACAGTAACACGTTACTTTGGTCAAAGTAATGTGTTACTTTAGTTAATTTTTGCCCTGTTCGCCGCCCATAGGTTACATATTTATCTTGCAGTTGCTGTTTATTCACGATAATCTGTTAAACCAATTTTGATAGGCCTAGCACTTGAACACAAAACCACAAGTTTCTTGACATTTGAAGTTTGAGATAGGCCTATTGGCTGTAAAAGAAATTTGTGTTGTTACGAGTGCCATAAACTCAGGTCATTCAAGTATAATAACAATTGTCTCTCTCTCTTACGCTAAGCCCAGAAGCACTGTCATAGGCCTAACAGGTCTGAGACATATAATCTCTAAGTACACAAAGCCCCAATTACCTTTCGTGGTTTCACGTTCTCAAGCTTTGATGAGAGGTAGAACAAATGCATAATACGATATTTATGCAAAACTATAATCTCATGTGTGGAATTTTTTCCAGTTTGGCAAAAAAAAAAAAAAAAAAAACACTGAATTTAGGGTACACAAAATATTGTAACTATGCAGAGCGTTTTTCACACAATGAATGAGAGAACATTATGCTCAAGAACAGATGAAGATTAGGGAGGTTAAGCTAGGCTGTGTGAACTTGAACGTGAATGTGTGGAAGGGCTCCTTTTTTTCTTAATGATTTCCTATGATAAATTTACATCAAACTTTCATGTTGATCATGTGAACAAGAATTTGGGATATGTAAACATATCATAGGGGATTAATTAGCAAAAATTTGACCCCCTCTACACGTTCACGTTCAGGTTCACCTAACCTCAGCCTTGCTTTGGTTTAAACGTATACTGACTGCTACCCAAGCAGAGGCGAGTATGCAAACAGAACTATATCTCTCACCAAAATTGTAATACTCTGGATGCTTATTCGACCACCCAAAGTGATCACATAATCTAAATTCAAATATAGGTGAAGATGGCAAACTGATGGTTAAATCAATGCAGGCTCTGAAATGGGGCAGATCATATCTTTGTCGAGTATTATAATGTGTCTGAAATTGATTCACATTATCTTGAATAATAGAGTGCAAATAGTTAGTTATTAATTCATGAACTATTTTATACATTAGTGATAATTTGGCTTCTTTCCTACGAGTGACCAGGGTTTCCCATCCAAGCTCTTCGTACAGTTAAGCATTTGGTAAGCCATGCATCGCACCAGTAACTATTTTTGCAGTGGTAAACTGAATTTTTTCAAGTTTTTTAGCATCAGTTGATGTGCAGCCATCATAAACAGGACTTCCATATTCTAAAATAGGTCTTCTAAAAGAAAAATAAATGGTTTGTAAAGCTTGGCAGTCCAGGCGAAACTGGAGGCTTTTCATAATGTTAAGAAGCTTTCGAGGTTTTAGCAGCTAGGATGTTAATATGGTCAGACCATCTCAGGTCAAAGCGTATTGTAATACCAAGATGTTTGTGGGTATTGACCTTTTGGAGTGTGTGGCCTTGAAAAGTAATAGATGGGTGGTCTGGAGAAACAACCTTATGTGTAATAAGCATACTATCTGATTTATGGGCATTAAAGGTAGTTAACCAGTCTGTTGCCCATTTGTCAGTAGACGCAAGATCCCAATTTATAATTTCACTAGCAGTTGCAGGATCATCCACTGTTAAATAGAGAGATGTGTCATCGGCAAATAACTTCATATTACATCTGACAAGGTCAACGATATCATTAATATAGATTAAAAAGGGAAGAGGTCCCAGTACAAAACCTTGTGGAACTCCAGCATTCACTGTTCCCCAGCTAGAAGATTGTCCTTGAATCACAACACGTTGCTGACAATTTGAAAGATAACCAGAAAACCATCTCAATCCCTACAAATTCCATTTTTCTCAAGTTTGGAAAGTAAGCCAGTGTGCCAAGACCTTATCAAAAGTCTTGCTGATATCTAAGAAAACAAGGCGTACCTCTTTTTGCTGATCAACAGCAAGACATAACGTGTAATATATAACAAGTAACTGATTAACAGTAGAGCTGCCTGGTGTAAAACCAGAATGGTTAGCTAAGATTAGTAGACTGTCCCAAAAGAAGTTGAAAACATGATTGACAGCTGCACTTGAAGTTGAAGAATATTACTAATACTTGGCTGTGGGATATAAGAGATGTTGATTGTGAGGAGTGCAATATGCAGTTACATATACCTCAACAAGGGTCTATTGTGAACAATCATCACAATCTAATATTTCTATAAATTATTATCAAATAGATGTCCATTATTCAGTGATGCAGGGTGTTTAATCCTGCTAAGTTTTGACAACCTTTGAAGTTGGGACAATAGAGCCTGGTCAAGTTAGCCAACTACTGTCCCATAGTTTACGCTTCCATTTAGATAACTCATATTGTGCCATATATCTCCAATAACGTCAGTCAACCACTGCAATAGTAAACAGAAATAGCTGTTTAAGGTGGCATAGGTAAAGCTATCTTTGCATTGAAATCATCAAATTGTGATCATTTTCTCTAAAATTGGTGAATTTATTTTCACAAAATAAAAAGTATTGTGGAACTTAAAGTGTAACGTAGGTCTGGTCTTTTGCATTTTGCGATACACTGTTTATGTATGCGATTTTGTGGCCCATAAAAATTCAGAATTGACTGCATTCATGAGAGTTGCATGGAGCCCTCAATTAAAATTGGCCTATTGCATTTGTAAAAAAAGCAAAGAAACCATATAATACCTAGATGTTACCATTTAGTTTTAGAATACAAATTTTCAAGCTTGTAAGCCAAATGTTAAATAAACGATCTGTGAAAAATATACAAATTTGACCCTTACACCAAAGCCCATTTTGCCTTAAAAAATACAATTTTCCCACCTTTTTGGATGTATGCTTAATCTACACAGCCATACTAATAAGAATATAAATGGTTTTATGGGTTAGAAAAAAAGTCAAAGCAGGCGAAATGGGTGAAGAAGGGTTCCTTGAAGTGCTGGACTTTGCCTATGTACAGTGTTAGTGCATTTGGCATGTCCTATTTCAAACGATTTGTGCATCCATTCAAGCATGCCTGCATTTTGTTTCCTTGTGGTCATGTGACTTTATCATTGTTAGGGCTGGTGGGCACTACTGACGGCTGTTCAAACATTGCTGAAAATTACCAGACAAAAAATAATGAGACGGTGCACGTGCAGTGGGCTGCTGAAACTAACCATGGTTTTTCATCAATTTTCTCATATAAACTTTGATTTTTTTTTTCATGCCTTGCTTATTCGATCAATACATTAACTAATACAGTTCTTGTGAAGATCAGTTGTCAGTTCAGTAAACCTAGCTTTAAAGCAATCTATATTATAAATTTCTAAAATGCTTTATCAGTAGCAACACCCCTCTATCGGTCTTGTTCTCATGTTGTGATGTACAGTATTTTACAAAGTGTGTCATGTACAATCCTGTACTTTCCTGTCCTTTCTCACGAGAGGGATTGGTACAGGACAGAGCCCTGTTTCCCAATCAAATGCATTGCTTTTGTATCAAAATCAGTGTAATTTTTCATGAATATATGTTTCAACCAAAAGTGCCCTTTCTCATTCAAATTACCGTGCTCTCTTTAAAAGCTGCAGAAACCCCTGGTTTACATACAATGTATGCATCTATATATACCCCTTGCATATTTTTGCAGTTTGACACACATACATGTTTGTATATGTTTATACGATACTAAGAAACAACCAAAGGGGCCAGGGGTGTGGTCATTTGTTGAGTTAATAGTGCAGCATGTACTGGCTATACCAGCATATATCTACAGCTTGATCAACATCTATAGAGCTCTACAAGTAATACTATGCACATGCTGTATTTGTGCATGCAGTGTCCTGACTTTATGAAGTCATGATGCCTAAAATATGTGAAAGCTATTACGACTGAAGTCTGGCCTACAGTGTTTCAAAGTGCACACACAAGCTATAGGTCTAGTGGTTTTTTAATGAGGGATAAAATTGTTATCTCATGAAATAGTCAGACTTACAAAAGTATGGGCATTTCTGTACCTCCGGCCCCTAGTAAGGAACTGATGGTATTATCGATTATGTAGTGTGTGCAAGTTAAATTTGTCATGTTTGTGTGAGCCACAGATGTATACAGTGTAGGCAACTTTTCATCAGTTGGAGAATCTGGCCTGGGGGTGCCAAATGTAACCAGGAAACCCACTTAGGTATACTTATGCAGGTACAGTTAATTTTTTTTCCTGAAATATTTCATGCCAGTTGATGGACTCATCAAGATTTTGAAAGGCTGTACACAATATGACATGCTTATATGGTTGAAGAAAATATTCGTTTCACAGAAACATGACAAGGAACCCTTAGATGCCTGCATTTTAGAAAGCCGGTTGTTTATTTCATAGGTCAAGGTATGCTGAGCCATGATTTCTGGGCGTAAACATGCTGAGGTCATGTTTGCCAATTTAAAGGCTTATTTAGATTACAGCAGGATTCAAATAGCTAACTGGCATTTCCTCCTGGGAGTGAGTGCTCTTTGCTGTTATATCATTTATATTGCATGGGGCTGGGCGGTTGCTAAGTGTATCAGAAAGCTGCATGTTTTCTACCCATGCCATGCAGTGTACATGTACCAGAAATCTGCACATGCAGCAGGCAGTTGGCTGGCCGACAAGAAACTATGTACTGCAACCTGTATGCACCAAGGTTATGCAAGGTCAAAATGAGAGCAGTGAAATGCTCATGAGCACACAGTTAACTGTTTGGTTAAATCAATCCCTTTAGTAGTCCCTCTTTTTAAGAGACCACTTGCTATTAAGATCACATTTACAAGGTCTTTATCTTTTCAGTGTTATTTGGGCACCGATGAGAGATCACCTGCTTTATGGGACCGCTTTTAGAGGCAAGGGTGGTCTCTGAAAAGACTGACTTACTGCATGTATAGTTATGTATAGTAGGACCTGTCTTGAAAGACCACCCCCAAACTGGCCAACTTTTGGTCTCCCCAGACAGGTTGACTCTCATGGGAGGTATAAATAACATGAACAGTACTAGTACTGAACAAAGTACATGTATCTGGAAAAGGTGGCCTTTCAAGGCAGGTGATCTATCATTTAAGTAGTGCCTGAAGACAGGACCACTGTATATGTGCATTAACCAGTCAACATGTAGCAAGGCCTGGAGATATGACACGTTATATTCATCTAATATATGTGTACACCCCATTTGTCTTCACCATCAGATTTGTTATCGCTCTTTGTTGAATACATGAAGCCTAAATGAAAACAGACAGACAACCAGAGTGAAATGACAGGATGGGGGGTCTGCCATCCTCTAGTGGTAAAGGTGTAGACATCAAAAAGATCCACTTTGTTAGGTTTCTTGACAAGTTGGCCCCGCACAAAAAAATCATTGATTTATTTACACATTTGATTTCCTGATTTCCCTGAAGGGTCATGAGATTGTGGCCTGTGGACATGAGCAGACAGGCCACATGGTATGGTTCATATGAGCATTGCACCAGTTCAAGTAGAATTTTGAGAGATGGCTTTGTGTTTTATCAAAAGGAAGTCTCAAATCTCTCATCAAAATCTGATTGCAGAAGCCCATTGTACATACATGCAGCCAGAATGGTGTGTTTTTGTACATGTCTCATGGAAAATTGGTTTAGGAGATGAGCTCATCATGTCAGCAACATGGCAAAGGAACACTTCCTTGCAAACCATGTGCCATACACTTTATTACTGTCTTGGACTGGACAACACACTGAGATTGGTTTGCTCAGCAGGTGGCCCAAAGGCTGCCATATGCTGTGGCAAGATAGATTGATTCCAAGCATTTGACGTGACCAAGAACCAGCAGCCATGTATTGCATACCAAGCAGGAAAGCTCACAACCAACTGTGTAGAACTGGGCAATTGCCTGTAAGGAAGAGGTGAAGCATTAAAAACACGATTCCTCCCCTACTGCCACCCTTACCCCCACGCCCTGCTGTGCACAGTGTATATGTTGATTTTACATGTGATTTGGCACCTTCTACTTGTCAGTTCGTGCTGGTTATGTAGGCTTTCCCAACAGAGCATTCTAATAGAGTTTAGAAATTGAATAAGCTGGAGTGGCCAGAATAACCTGAGACAGTCCCTGTCTTTTCCAATAAATTTTGTCATATATGTTTGGTTTAGCTGGAATTGGATAAGGAATTTTTTGTCTCCCCCCCCCCTCCTCCCCTCCCCCCAAAAAATAAAACTCATCTAAAAATTCATTCAGAAACCAAGAGTGTGGTGAAGCTGGCATTCTATACGAGCCATATAGCCAGTGGCTAGAAAGGTGAGATTGGGAGAACAAAAATTTTCTATGCTATAGTCAAATAAAAACATGTATCTGGCAAAGTATATGTCTGCATTGCCTCAACTTTTGATGCACCTGTACATGGCACATGTATGTAACTTAATTGATTAGAATTGTTAAACATTAGAAACAAGAATGTTACCCATGGTTTTATCTAAGATAATCAGCATTTTGCAAAAGTGTTTAATGATAGCTTTGCCAGCTTGGCTCCTGTGGTAAAATTCCCTGTGCCAGCTCAGCAAAGGATGCTGCCGACTAGACAGACCATGCAACACTGCAGACCAAAGCCCAGCTGCAGAGGTAGTGTATAAAATGAGTTGAACGTCAATGAAATTGTAAAATGTATATAAATGACAATCATCAAATATTGAGTACTATGAGTTGAGGTGTAGAATTTGCTCTATGGTTGCTAATGGAAGACATAGGTGATGACAGTCCATGGCACTTGCATGTATTGAAAAAAAGAATGATGGATCTGCTATGGCCAATGGTGGCCTCAGTTGGTGCCCCTTGGCAATGCTATTGGAGTTTAATACTGGATGTTAGTCCAAAGACAGACATTGTCACGTTCAGGCAAAGGATTTGGTGGACACAAATGCTTTGACCCTCTGTTTGACAGTGATTTTGTGGTAAAGGCATTATGTACTGGGAGAGGCCAGTTGAGGTTAATGGACTTGACTGGGCCGAGTTACAAACTGAAAGCAGTGAAAAATCAATACTAATTGTATCAAGGAGCCCACTCTAATCATCATTGCATTGCATAGTAATAAAACCCTGCCTGATGTGGCCGGGCTAGTGATGGGCACCAGGAAAAGGTGTCAGCCAAATGTCCTGGAGCACGGGAACTTGCTCTGAAAATTACGGGTTGCATGGAGTAAATGCAATGTTTTTTTTGTCTTTTTTTTCTTTTTTTTAATGGCTGTGCAAAAAGCAGTTGGGTTCTTAACTTCAGTACAATAACAATATTGGCTGAAGGATTTACCTGTCATTTGGCCGACATATTATGAGTGCCTAGATCCTGATCCGAATTCTATTCCTCCCTCAAAATATGATTACAAGAATGGTCTCTGAGAGTAATCATATTGTGAAATGGCTCACCTTTGATGTTGTGACCATGGTGTCTGAGCATTTATGAAATGGAAAATGTACAAGTGGGTGTTTGCTCATAAAAATGTCAGTTTATATTACAAAGAAAGATGTATTTTGCAAAATACCAAAGTGTCCCTAATACACAAAGCTTTACATTGCACATGTTGTACTTGTGAAACCCTTTCCCCCTTAAACTATCCAAAATCAACTGTGGCTCAAATGTGGTCTGCTCCAGTGTTTTTGATCAATTTAGCGGTTATCAAAAGCAGTTTGAATGAGAATCACCGATAACACCTATCAAGATACCATGATCAGTTTAACAGCTTGAATTGATGTGGGCTGAGCACTTAACACCTTACCACCAAGGTAAGCTGTTGACCCATTCTTAACCTTTAAAGCACTGATTTAAGATTAAGTCAACAGCTTTCCACTGGACACATTGCGTGCAAAGTGTCCCGAGGAAAGCTGTTGACTAAGACTACCTTTTGCTTTAGGCTAGGCTTGCTGGTATTTGACTGAAAGGTATCTTCATGAGGAATTTGTATCTTTTAACCATTATATGTTTGATGGTAATGTGAAAATGACTATAGCAGTGTTTAACACTGTAAGGGTTAATTGAAGAGGAAAAGGATTAGACATATAGAGACTGACAGTGCTTGTTCAGGAACATGAATCTGTTGAAACTCACTTATTTTAAATTGAGCGCTATCATCAGTTAAATTTAATTCTTTTACTTGGGAAAATTACTAATTCCAGATAAAAGTGTCCAAAATCTTTATGTCCTGGTTTAGGGTTTGACAATAGTAATGCAATCTCTGTTGTCCATGACATGTCAATTTTCTATCAAGATACATGTAAGTAAAACTTTTGAACTCTGTAGAGATTTGACCAGGTACTTGTCCCAGATTGTGCAGAAAAACATCCATTGGACAAGTAGTGAAACACTAAAATGTCAAGTCCTGGTAGTTACTATTTCAATGATTAAGATGATTGACAGTTGCAACTAAGAGAAGATGGTATGAGCATTTAACTTTTTTCCATTAATTTTTTACCGTAAGTGGCATAGTGTCATAAATGTTGTGTGATTCAATTGTCAACAAGAATTATAGGCAAATAGTCAACAGAGAGTTAAAGGACATGGTTTTGCATTGCAAATAGCCTACAAGTGGTGGCAGGTGCAGCTTACTGCTGGATAGGTGTATCAGACAGGCCCTGTGGCTGTGTACATAGTAAGAGGAGATGTCAATAACAGGGACCCATCAAGGCTCAGCATGGTCTCGGGTATATTTGAAACCACAGTTTTCCACACATTTACTGCTAGCACGTACCTTAATCGTCTTCTATTTGGACAGCTGACGGCTGCTCATCTAGTTGTAGTTATGAATTATACTGCATGCCATTTTATGTATGAGATTATGATAAATATCACAACTCTTATCATGCCCCAATGAAAAGTGCAATGTGGCATACGGTCTATTGTCATGTTTTTCTAATAAAGTTGGTAAGTATACATGTAATACATGTGTATACACATACATGTATCCCACTGGTGTATGTGTGATACATGTGCTTACATGTATGTATCCCTCTGGTGTACACCTGAGTGCCTTTTGTGATTTTGTGTTTGTGCTTGAAAATGAAACTGTGCATGATTAAAGAGACTTCAGATTTTTCTCCTTTTGTGCTTGAAATCTATTTGTAGTTGGTCATATATGAGAAACAGTTATACTTGATATAGAGTGGGCTGTCACTGAAAAATGTACATGTACCTGAGAAGTACAATGTATGTTACAGCCTCAAAATATGTCTGCTGATCCATTTTAATACTGATTGCCCCATGCAGCCATAATTTGTCCATCTACAGTTTGCATCGTTATTTGTTATGGAATGGCCAATGTGGATGCTTTTTTGAGGTGATGCCATTGATGAATATCTCTGTGACAACACAGCTTCTGCATGTAAATCAGGAACTACTTGTAAATATTTTCAACCAGCAAGCAATTGAGCAGAAAGCCTCACCCATGGAAAATCCCATGCCAAACATCCATATTTGTATGTTAGAGATTATGTAGTGTGTACTGGCCTTGAATTATGTGTATTACAAAAAAAATGTTGGCCACAGGCGAACAATAAAGCTCAGAATCGTTTAATCTGGATGATGTATTATGAGGAAAAGCATATCCGATGTATAT
Source organism: Hermodice carunculata (assembly GCA_964020975.1). Lineage (NCBI taxonomy): Eukaryota > Metazoa > Annelida > Polychaeta > Eunicida > Amphinomidae > Hermodice > Hermodice carunculata. Next base: position 47,552,984 of record OZ026619.1, read on the forward strand.
GTGGTGCATGTAGATGTACAACTTATATATACATATATGTATTCTGACCACATTATAAAACTTTATTTCAAGAGGGTTGCTGGTACTCACTTAGTGAATCATCACTAATCTTCCATGAGGCCCTCATAAAAGTACAGATCAAGATATAAAATGTGTAGAACCAAACAAAAAATAAGGTAAGTATCTATAACAATGCAATAATCCAGGTCACATCAATAGCAAAATTAACTATCAAGACATTCTGACCTTCTCCTTACAGAAATCAGGTGAGATGTACATCTTTTCTTAAATATGGAAATACACCATGGAGATTCTCTCACAAGTGTTGGCATGTCCTTCTATAAAACTATTCCTGGGTAACTGAAAGCACTTTCCATATGTTTTGTTTTAGGTTTGACCACATATAAATTATTACTCACAATTCATCTTGTATGAATACAGTAAAACCTCTGTAAAGTGGGCACTCTTGAAACTGGAGCAAAATGCCCACTTTAGGGAGGTGCCCACTTTACAGAGGGTCTGCCATTTGGGGTTGTGTGGATCAGCAACAAAGATAAGGAAAAGGCTGTACATATGCATGCATACATACACACCTACATGTATGCATGTACATGTATATTACATGTATACAGATACATGCATCCTAATCCCACATGAAATAAATGAGAAAAGTGATTTTTTCTACATCTTGCCTTTATTTTTGGAGAAAAAAAATCAATTAAATATCAACTACATGTACTATGTAGAAAAATAAAGTCGATAGACTATTTGTGAAGAACAGGCCCAAACTCAATGATTACCAGCAGGCACATTAAAATATCAAACTGCAAGGTTAAGTAAATTACAGAGCTGACACTCATCCACGCACCAACTTGTTTTCCACTAGAGTCAATTTTTCTGTCCACTTTGATACCTTAATCTTATTGTTAATCCATAAGGTTGTCAAAAGTTATTGTGGACTAAAACAATTATTATATTAAGTGGTGAGCATTGCTGGAAAAATGACACTTGATGAATTAAAAGTTAAAGGTGGCAAGTCCTGGTGCAAAAAAATTACACTTTTACAAAGTAAAATATTTATTGAACAAAATGAAAGTGCCCACTTCAACAGATTTTGGTGCCTGTTTAGGGTGCCCAATGCCCAGATTAGGGAGGTGCCCACTTAAGAGAGGTGGCTTTACAATGTAATCAGTAGGAAACATGAAAGGGGACCAGAGAAAAGGGCCCACTTTGGAGAGGTGCCCACAGAGGAAGTTTTCAATTAAAAACTGTAGTATCCTTATCTTTCACATAAACATGGATAGTCGACATAATTTGTGTCGACTGTCCATGACATAAGCAAACATTTCCTTCAGGTATGTTGGTGTCAATTCATTGAGGGATTTAATATACATGTACATATTAAGTATCAATGTATGGAATTTCTTCCTTTGTTCTAGTGTCAGCCAATTTAGCTTCTGCAAAGCTTATTTGTAACTAAGCCACTCTCCTTGAACATTTAAAACCAGCAGTGCAGCACTTTTGTGTTACCTTTGAACTTTGGCAAATAATGTCCCTCTGCAGTTTCCCCAAATAGCACTACAGTAATCAAACAAAGGTCAAATGTATGCAAATTAGTAAATTTTCCTTACTTGTAAAGGTAGATTATGCTTTATTCTTCTAAGTGTACTCAGACTTGGTGAGACATCCTGACACATGGATGATATTTGCCTCTCCCTAGTGAGATTTTCATCTACAGTAAAACCTCCCTAACCAAACACCTACATATACCAAACACCCCCTTCTTCTAAACACATTTTCTCGACCCCAATTTTTTTCCATTTACTTCCATTATAAGTAAACCTCCCAATACCAAACACCTCTCTATACTGAACATGAACACTCCAAATGAACACTGTTTTTCCTTAAAACCTCCCTAAACTGACCACATACTCAGCACATTTTTGTGTATTTGCACTGACTAATTAATGATTAAGCCGAAACTAAACAGATTAACTTCAAAGACAGCTTTAACTGCTTATACATGCAGCAGCAGAAACTACCCACAGCCATGTAGTTAGCATAAGTATCTCCCACCATAATTACCTCAGCTGGTATCTGTATTGTGTGGTTGGTAAAACAAGAGGCCACAATGTGGAAACCTCCCTAAACCGAACACCTCCCTACACCGAACACCTCCCTATACTGAACACTTTTGTTAGGTCCCAAGGGCGTTCAGTATAGCGAAGTTTTACTGTACATGTATCAATAAACCAATAACCTTTTGATAAGCCACTTTTTTTAACTTAGTGTTATTACATGTACTCTTAATGTGAATGTCAAATAATCAAAGATTCCTTTTCTTGTGTTTGGAAGAGATAAGCATAACTTTACCCTTGATCAAGGTAACCACCAGATCATTTGCCCTGTACCATTCATCAATGCATTCTATTCTTTCATTCAATTTGTCCTCTACTTGTATATAATTTTTACCCTTTACGTAGTGTCGTCTGCATACATACTTAATACCTTATCAGCATCTTCACCACAGCTGTTTACATATAAACACTAAGCATTAATGAATAATATGAATAAAAGGGGACCCATTATTGAACCTTGGGGTTAACTATATTTGACGGGAGCAGTTTTGGACAATGCTTTGTTTATGACCACATGTTGAGATCTGTCGGAAAAATGTGATTGAACCAATGAACAGTGTTTTTACTACAATGATACGCATTTAACTTGTTTGATAAAAGATCATGATTTACCAGATCAAATGATGCTTTCTTGAAATCAAGTATAACAGCTCCTACCAGGTGACCACTATCTAACATTTTATACCAAGCATCTTACATTTAGCAGGTCTCATAGGAGCAGTGTTTACAAAAACCTGACTGACAACAAGATGACAAACCATATTCAGTTGGAAAATTGTATAAACTATGAGGCACATACCTTTCAAGTATCTTACTATAAAGTGCACTACTAATTTTTATTGGGCATAAATTACTCCATTCAACATTAGAACCTGACTTTAACATAGGGACAACCTTGGCACATTCCCAAACTCTTGGAAACTGCTGAGTTTTGATACTTAAGTTGAAGATAGTTGAAAGAGAGAGAGAGAAATTTGTTCTCTTATCATATGCAGAAATTTAACATCAATGTTATCTAGACCTCAGGCTTTTTAAGGTTCAAGTCCATTAAAGAAGTAGTTATGTCATACCTATACATTAAAGGAGTTTCAAAGTGCACATTTCATATGGTAAATAAGATTTTACATGTTTGTTCAATTTCGTATTTATCTTTTCTAAGTCGCATGATTGCACCCCTACCTTTAAACCTTCAACAACTTCTGTCCAATATGAATTAAAAGCTTCTGCTACTTGTTCTGGTTCAGACAATATTTCTCCATCATCATGTACAGTAGAAGATGCATCCTTTTGTTTTTACCATTTAATTCCTTTAAACATGACCATAATTTAGTTGGATTTTTGACATTTTCCTGAATAACTTGTGAGTAATGCTCTTCCTTAAACTTCTGAATTAAGTTTTCGTCTCAGCACATGAAGTGCTGGAGGGTATTGTCGTTGTTGGGTTTGGAATTTATGAATATGGGTCATGTTTTTCAACATAAGTGTAACATACTAGAGATGTCTGTCCATCCATCTGTCCATCCATCCTGTCAACGTTACTGCAAATATTCACCATAGTTATACCAATTTTTGTCACAGATGGAGTTTATGATGGACTAGGTTCCCATTGAAAACCAGCATCCTCTAGTTATTTTCAAACTTTTTATGAAACTTTTAATGTATTTACTGAAAGGCGTCAACCCTGATGATGTTACTGCGATATCTCAAAAAATATTGACCACAGGTTTACCAAATTTTTGTCAGAGATGTATCTTATGATGGACCAAGTTCCTATATAAAATCAGCTTTGTCTGAGTATTTCTACATTTTTATACAACTTTTAATGTATTTACATAAAGGCCATTTGGGTGGTGTCAATCTGGACGATGTTAACGCATTATCTCAAAAAATATTGACTACAGCTTTACCAAATTTTTGTCAGAGATGCATATTATGATGGACCAGGTTCCTATTTAAAACCAGCTTCCTCTTTGTATTTATGAACTTTTTATGGAACTTTAAAGTATTTATCTTCAGGGTCATCTGAGTGGTGCTCAAGGGGATGACATCATCAAGGGTCCAACACAGCGTCACCATTTTTTTTTCTGAGATATAGAGTATGGTGGACCACATTCCTATTGAAAACCAGCTTCCTTTTAAGCTTGTTATGAAACTTCTGAAGTAATTTATTTATTTGATGGCCCTCAGATGACGCAGAGTACAGTGGTCTCTGTCACCAGAACTTGCCCCAAGAACATCCAAATGTGATGTTTCATTTCATAGACAACAATATGGAAATTGTATGTAAAGTATTCTACTGCAAAGTCACAAGAGAAATTGCAGAATTGAGAAAAAAAATGATATTGGGTGCCGAGGGTAATCCGTTCTCTTAACGCTCTTTTACAACTGTGTTCTCCATTGCTTGTAAGCATCTTCATTTCCAATCACTTTAAAGGTATACCTCTTTTCCATAGCTCACAGTATCTCTTCATTCAACTGCTCAGGTTGCTTTATATGTTTTACCCTGTGAACAATAATAGGAGCATGAGCATCTATGACCATATAGTATACTGCTTCATAAAGATATCAAGAGCATCATCAGGGTTGTATTGTAGTATGACCAGGGTTGAAATATCTATTCCTTTTTACCTCAGCTGACTTGTCAGTCAGCTGAGGTTTTTTGAGGGTCCGTCGTCCGTCCGTCCGTCCGTCGTCCGTCCGTCCGTCGTCCACAATTCACATTTTCGACTTCTTCTCAAAAACCGTCAGCCAGATTCACTTCAAACTTGGTGGAGATATGCCTTGGGTGGGTCTCTACCAAGTTTGTTCAAATGGTCACGGTCCAGTGATTTTTGGATTTTTAATTCATTTTTACCTCAGCTGACTTGTCAGTCAGCTGAGGTTTTTTGAGGGTCCGTCGTCCGTCTGTCGTCCGTCCGTCCGTCCGTCGTCCGTCTGTCGTCCACAATTCACATTTTCGACTTCTTCTCAAAAACCGTCAGCCAGATTCACTTTAAACTTGGTGGAGATGTGCCTTGGGTGGGTCTCTACCAAGTTTGTTCAATTGGTCATGGTCCAGTGATTTTTGGATTTTTAATGATTTTTTTTGTTCTTTTTTGGGTAAATCTTAAAAAATCTTCTTCTCCGAAACCGCTTACCCAATTGCTTTGATATCAGACAGAAACACTCCCTGGGACTCCTAGTTCTTAATTTGTTCACTAGGTAGCGCTGATATTTTTTCCTAATTCTTTATGAATTTTTGTGTGTTATAGCTATTTTCGACTTCTTCTCCAGAACCGTCACTCAGATTAAGCTGAAACATGGTGGATATGTTTCTTGTAGAAGGGTCAAACAAAGTTGTTCACCATGTGGGAATGCTGCAGATTCCTGATTTTTAACGATTTTTTCAATTCAGGTACTTGTCGGTCAATGCTGCTTTCCTATTGATTACTATGGAAGTCAATGAGCATTCTAATGCTAATTCACATTTTCGACTTCTTCTCCAAAACCGTCATCCAGATTAACTTCAAACTTGGTGGGGATACACCTTGAGTGGATCTCTACCAAGTTGTTCAAATGGTCACGCTCCATTGATTTTCATATTTTTTTTTAAATGCACCTTTACTATTGATTACCATGCAAGTCAATGGGCATTCTAATGCTAATTTACATTTTCGACTTTTTCTCCAAAACCATCATCCAGATTTGCTTCAAACTTGGTGGCAATGTACCTTGGGTGGGTGTCTACCAGGTTTGTTCCAATGGTCATGTTCTAATGAATTTGGATTTTTTTATGATTTTTTTTTCAAAAATCTCTACAAAAGTTTTAATAGGAAAGTTTAACATGGGAATTTCTTGTCATGGTCATAACTTTAATAATATTGACCAGATTTACTTCAAACTTGGTGGGGGTGTGCCTTGGGTGGATCTCTATCAAGTGTGTTCAAATGGTCATGCTCTATTGATTTTTGGATTTTTTATGAATTTGTTTGTTCTTTTTTGGGGAAAACCTACAAAATTCTTCTCCTATGAAACCGCTCACCCAATTGCTTTGATATCGTTCATAGACACACCCGGGGACACCTAGTTCCCAATTTGTTCACCAGGTGGCGCTGCAATCTTTTTTATGAATTTTTTGTATGGTTTTGCTATTTTTCACTTGTTTTCAGAACTGTCCCTCAGATTAAGCTGAAATGTGATGGATATGTTGTTGTGCAAGGGTCAAACAGTTGTTTAGTAGGTGGCACTTCTTTGGATTCCTGATTTTTAAGGATTTTCAATTACGGTACTTACCAGTCAGTGGAGCTTTCCTATTGATTACTATGTAAGTCAATGGGCATTCTAATGCTAATTCACAGGACAACTGACACGAAATTTACTGTTTATTTGATAACTTGAGATCTATTTTGAGTTAGCTACACATGTTAATTATTCTGTATGAAGGTCATGCTGAGACAGTACATGAATGACCTTGACCTCGTTTGTGGGGTCACAGTGCAACATACATGAATTTTACTCTTCATTATAACCTGAGAACTACTTGAACTTTGATGTTGTACATGTAAGTGTTCTTCTATAAAGGTCAGACTTACTCAGAACATGGTGTCCTTGATCCTTTCCCAAGTTCATAGAGCTGCAAGTGTGATGAATGTCAAGATCAGCTGAGGCACGGGCTGTTCACACAGCCCTCTTGTTTTCGTCTTTTTTGGGTAAATCTTAAAAAATCTTCTCCTCCAAAACCACTCACCCAATTACTTTGATATCACACAGGAACACTCCCTGGGACTCCTAGTTCTTAATTTGTTCACCAGTTGGCGCTGCAAATTTTTCCTAATTTTTTATGAATTTTTGTGTGTTACAGCTATTTTTCGACTTCTTGTCCAGAACCATCACTCAGATTAAGCTGAAACATGGTGGATATATTCCTTGTAGAAGGGTCAAACAAATTTGTTCACTATGTGGGAATGCTGCGGATTCCTGATTTTTAACGATTTTTTCAATTCGGGTACTTATCGGTCAATGCAGCTTTCCTATTGATTACTATGGAAGTCAATGGGCATTCTAATGCTAATTCACATTTTTGACTTCTTCTCCAAAACCGTCATCCAGATTAACTTCAAACTTGGTGGCAATGTACCTTGGATGGGTTTCTACCAATTTTGTTCACGTGGTCATGCTCCAGTGATATTTGGATTTTTAATGAATTTTTGTTGTTTTTTTTTGACAAATCTTAAAAAATCTTCTTCTCCAAAACTGCTCACCCAAATGCTTTGATATCACACAGCAAGACATCTAGGGACTCCTTGTTGTTAATTTGTTCACCAGGTGGCGCTGCAGTTTTTTTCTATTTTTTTTGGTGAATTTTTGTGTGTTATAGATATTTTCGACTTCTTCTCCAGAACCGTCACTCAGATTAAGCTTACACATGGTGGATATGTTCCTAATGGAAGGGCCAAACAAAGTTGTTCACTATGTGGGAATGCTGCGGATTCCTGATTTTAGCTCAGCTGACTTGTCGGTTCATAGAGCTGTGGGGTCACAGTGCAACATACAAGAATTTATACTCTTCATTATAACTTGAGAACTACTTGAACTTTGATGTTGCACATGTAAGTGTTCTTCTATAAAGGTCAGACTTACTCAGAACATGGTGTCCTTGATCCTTTCCCAAGTTCATAGAGCTGCAAGTGTGATGAATGTCCAGATCAGCTGAGGCTCGGGCTGTTGACACAGCCCTCTTGTTATTGCTTAGGACCAAACAGAGTGGAAAATGATCACTTTAGCTTATCTCTGAGACCCACACCTTTTCAACAGCTGAAAAACGTGAACGATCTATAATAGTAGCAGTGGATTTAGTGACCCTGGTTGGTTGATTTACTAATTGTTGCAATAGAAATGATGCCAGGCACTTTATCCATTTGTTTGCCACTTTGTGTGGTTGTGAAAAATCAAAGCTACAATCACTTACTATAAAATATTCACAACTTTCAGTATATACCCTATCAAGCTGAACTTCTAAATGATTAATTCGCTCAGTTTTTGCTTGAAGAGGCCTGTATGCATAACACAACAAATATGACTTAGCATGAGGTGGGATACTTTCAATCCAAACAGACTCAATATTACCATTTTCAAGACATTTTTTAAAGTGTGTGTGTGTCAACACACACTTTTCTGTATTTCCTCGAGGTCTTTATTAAAGTATGTGTGTCAACATACATTTTTCTGTTTTTCCTGAAACTAAAGTGTGTGTGTCAACACACATTTTTCTGTTTTTCCTGAAATTAAAGTGTGTGTGTCAACACACATTTTTCTGTTTTTCCTCGATTTCTTTCTTTCTTTCTTCTTTACCAGCAAATTTGTCCGACACTTTTCTCGGACACTATTATACATAGATACTCCAAACTTGGCATGATTGTACCTCCATACAAGGAGTTTGACCGTTTTATACAGAGGAATGAAGATGTTTAAAATTATGCAAATTAGGGGCATATGAAATTTTAAATCTTGAATATCTTCAAAATTATAATAGATACAGATGTCATTTCAACTTCTTCTAGAGGGTTATTGACCAGTGTGCATCCAATGAATTTAAAACAAAAGTTGTTACAATTTAAATTATGCTAATTAGCAGCATTGGAAATTTTAAAACTTTAATATCTTCAAAACTATTAAAGATAGTAATGTCATTTGAACTGCTACAAGGGGGTTATTGACCATTGTGCATGTAATGAATCTTAAGCAAAAGTTGTAGCCATTTAAATTATGCTAATTAGCAGCATTTGAAATTTTAAAACTTGAATATCTTCAAAACTATTATAGATAAAGATGTCATTTTAACTTCTACTAGGGGGTTATTGACCATTGTGCATGTAATGAATCTAAAGCAACAGTTGTAGCCATTTAAATTATGCTAATTAGAAGCATTTGAAATTTAAAACTTGAATATCTTCAAAAGTATTATAGATAGAGATGTCATTTCAACTTCTACTTGGGGTTGTTGACCATTGCGCATGTAATGAATCTAAAACAAAAGTTGTAGCAATTTAAATTATGCTAATAAGGAGAATTCAAAATTTTCAATCTTGAATATCTTTAACACTATAATAGATCGAGATTTCATTCCAACTTCTTGTAGGAGGTTGTTGACCATTGCACACCTAATGAATTAAAAATAAAAGTTGTAGCAATTTAAATTATGTGAAATAGCGCCATTAGAAATTTTAAATCTTAAATAACTTCAAAGCAACAAAAGATAGAGAGGCCATACCAATATGCTTTTAAGACACACACACTGATTTGCTATGCAGCAAATTATCTTTTCTAGTTCTTTCTTTCTTTCTTTCTTTCTTTCTTTCTTTCTTTCTTTCTTTCTTTCTTTCTTCTTTCTTCTTTACCAGCAAATTTGTCTGACACTTTTCTCGAACACTATTATACATAGATACTCCAAACTTTGCATGATTGTACCTCCATACAAGAGGTTTGACCGTTTTACACAAAGGGATGAAGATGTTTAAAATTATGCAAATTATTGGCATTTGAAATTTTAAATCTTGAATATCTTCAAAAGAAGAAGAGATAGCGATGTCATTCCAACTTCTACTAGGGGGTTATTGACCAATGCGCATCTAATGAATTTAAAACAAAAGTTGTAGCAATCTGAATTATGCTAATTAGGAGCATTTGAAATTTTAAAACTTGAATATCTTCAAAACTATTATAGATAGAGACGTCATTTTATCTTCTACTAGGGGGTTATTGACCATTGCGCATGTAATGAATCAAAAGCAAAAGTTGTAGCCATTTAAATTAATCTAATTCGCAGCATTTGAAATTTGAAAACTTGAATATCTTCAAAACTATTATAGATAGAGATGTCATTTCAACTTTTACTAGGGGGTTATTGACCATTGCGCATGTAATGAATGTAAAGCAAAAGGTGTAGCCATTTAGATTATGCTGATTAGCAGTATTCGAAGTTTTCAATCTTGAATATCTTCAACACTATGATAGATAGAGATGCCATTCCAACTTCTGCTGCTGTGTTATGGAGTAGGTGTATATTGCCATACCAATATGATTTTAAGACGCACACACTGATTTGCTGTGCAGCAAATCATCTTTCCTTGTTTCCTTCCTTCTTTCTTTCTTTCTTTCTTTCTTTAGCAGCAAATTTGTCCAACACTTTTCTCGGACACTATTATACATAGAAACTCCATACTTGGCATGATTGTAACTCCAGACAAGACGTTTGACTGTTTTATACAGAGGAATGAAGATGTTTAAAATTATGCAAATTAGGGGCATTTGAAATTTTAAATCTTGAATATCTTCAAAGTACAATAGATAGAGATGTCATTCCAACTTCTGCTGGGGGGTTATTGACCATTGCGCATCTTATGAATCTTAAGCAAAAGTTGTAGCAATTTAAATTATGCTAATTAGCAGCATTGGTAATTTTAAAACTTTAATATCTTCAAAACTATTATAGATAGAGATGTCATTTCAACTTCTACGAGGGGGCTATTGACCGTTGGGCATGTAATGAATCTAAAGCAAAAGTTGTAGCCATTTAAATTATGCTAATTAGCAGCATTTGATATTTAAAAATTGAATATCTTCAAAACTATTATAGATATGAATGTCATTTCAACTTCTGCTAGGGGTTGTTGACCACTGCGCATGTGATGAATCTAAAATAAAAGTTATAGCAATTTTACATCATGCTAATTAGCAGTATTCGAAATTTTCAATCTTGAATATCTTCAACACTAAAATAGATAGAGATGTCATTCCAACTTCTACTAGGGGGTTGTTGACCACTGCGCACCTTATGAATTAAAAATAAAAGTTGTAGCAATTTAAATCATGCTAAATAGCAGCATTAGAAATTTTAAATCTTAAATAACTTCAAAGCTATAATAGATAGAGATGCCATTCCAACTTCTACTCCTGTGTTATGGAATAGTTGTACATTGCCATACCAATATGCTTTGAAGACACACACACTGATTTGCTATGTAGCAAATCATCTTTCCTCGTTTTTTCATGTATCTTTTGAAAGAAACATCTTTTGATACTGTGAAGAGCCAAAATGCAATGTTTTCATGATGACCAACATTCAGAGGTAAATTTTAAGGATCTGATGTAGAACTCAAAATGATGGAATGATTACTATATTTTGATTAACCATTTCCCCCTTAAACCGGCCCAAACCAGTTGGTGGCCAAATGTTGTCTGCTTCAGTGTTTTTAACTAATTTCAACAGTTATGAAAAACAATTTGACTGAGAAATGTACATAGGACTTATCAAGATCACATGCTCCAGGTCAACAGCTTTCCTTGGCATGGGTTGGGCATTTAGTGCACAACCCATGCCAAGGAAAGCTGTTGACTCAGTCTTAATTCAAGGGGGAAAGGGTTAAACACATGGTTTTTACATGAGTTGGTAACAAAGAAGTAGGTGAAGGTCATTAACCAAATATCAGATGTGTAACATCTGTGTCAATGTAGGCTCCGTTAACTCGAAAGTATTTATATGGAGAACCAAGCAGTCACTGTCTCTATAGTTTTACCTATAAATCACACACTCTGAAATTAGCAGATGGAAAAGATACTTCTTTGATAAGTGGGTCAAGACAAAAATTACATCAGGGACATTAATGTTCATAAAACAGAAATATCTGTATCCAGAAGGAGTCCATGCTGTCAGACTTTGTTAAAATCACTCTCAAACTTGTCTGAGTTATTCCTCAGGAAAATTGGAGGGAGGGAATAGGCCAGAAAACTGTAAGTGAAAGATGCTAAATTAGATAGGTGTCTAACTTAAGTACGGATGCGCTTTCAAGAAAGGAAGGACATGTTGAATGCATTTGAAATTGATTGTTGAGGATCATGCAGAGCAGCCAGGCTGGTAGTGTAGCATGCAGAGCAGTCAGGCTGGTAGTGTAACATGTAGAGCAGCCAGGCTGGTAGTGTAGCATGCAAAGCAGCCAGGCTGGTAGTGTAGCATGTAGAGCAGCCAGGCTGGTAGTGTAGCATGCAGAGCAGCCAGGCTGGTAGTGCAGCATGTAGAGCAGCCAGGCTGGTAGTGCAGCATGCAGAGCAGTCAGGCTGGTAGTGTAGCATGTAGAGCAGCCAGGCTGGTAGTGTAGCATGTAGAGCAGCCAGGCTGGTAGTGTAGCATGCAGAGCAGCCAGGCTGGTAGTGTAGCATGCAGAGCAGCCAGGCTGGTAGTGCAGCATGCAGAGCAGCCAGGCTGGTAGTGCAGCATGTAGAGCAGCCAGGCTGGTAGTGTAGCATGCAGAGCAGCCAGGCTGGTAGTGTAGCATGTAGAGCAGCCAGGCTGGTAGTGTAGCATGTAGAGCAGCCAGGCTGGTAGTGTAGCATGCAGAGCAGCCAGGCTGGTAGTGTAGCATGTAGAGCAGCCAGGCTGGTAGTGTAGCATGCAGAGCAGCCAGGCTGGTAGTGTAGCATGCTTTATGTGGGTTTGAAAAAATTGTTGATTATGGATTTGTGGTCTGGGGCCCATCAAACTCAAAAGGTATTAACAGTTGGGCAACTGATTGTGCCCATTATGGCGATGACTCTATCATAGGCATGGAGACATGACAGGGTGGTGTCCTTCACCCACAAATCATAATCAAAGGTCATCAACTGGGTCCATGAGCCATAAAGTATAGAGACAACACATTAGATCTTGTGCCAGTGTGTTTTGAAATTGCATCAATTTGTGGTTTGGCTGTGTGTTCCACAATGGCCATGTGTGACCACACAGAGGGAGAACAGCCAGGAGTTTTACAATGACAGTATACAGTATGTCCCCACAGGACAGCCCTGTCTGAGCAGCCCAAACTGAATCACTATTGATCACATATACATGTACAGTAAAACCTCTCTAACCAAACACCTCCATATACCGAACACCTCTCTATACTGAACACCATTTCTTGGTTCCAAATATATACTTCCAATGTAAGCAAACCTCCCTATACCGAACACTTTTTCCGGTCCCAAGGGTGTTCGGTATAAGGAGGTTTTACTGTATATCAAAGACGTTAGATAGTTGTGTGAAATATCCTACTGCCATTAGACTTAAGGGCTGGATTTGGAGACTTCCAATCATTTTGACCAACCAGCCTTATGAATCAGTTCACTGTTGCATTTCTTCCACTGGACGAGATCAAACCGACCTGAACTTGTCAGACCTAAACGTACTGAAAGGGACAATATTGTACTTGTGCCTGCGCCCTGCAGTCTGTAATGTCAATGGCTGATTAATGCTGCTCATCAGCATTATTGCAAGGTGAGCAAATTGTCAACGTGAGATTGCTTATTGTAATATTGAGAATCTATGGTTTATATGTGATTTGATTCTCCGGTGAACAGGCATACTAGGGCTAGGTTCAGAATTTATTATCAATATTTAAATTTGATTTAAATTTAGAAGACAAAGGAAAAATGTGAAAGGGCCAAAATCTATTCATGGAATACCAACTCAGAAACAGAGGTAGTGGAAAAAGTAAAGAATTTTCTAGTTACAAACATATCAAAACATCCAAGATAAATTGATTGCTTATCCATGAAACAAAGCTGTGTTTCAAAATAAATTTCTACATGAGGAAAAGTCGCAGGTGTGGATTCATTGGAGCATCAGAATTATAAAAATGCAGCAAAAAGGAATAGTATATGCAAATGCAAATTATAATTTTCAAGACACATGGATAAATGTAAGTTTCTATCAGAAATATGAACTTAAGGATCATATGTCTGTCACTAATAATTGTGCAGGTTATGTGTAGCTGAAAGGTGCTATGTATAGAATTTCATTGAAGTTTGTACTATAAGTGCCCACAAGGTTTAAAAAGGGTCATATTTGCACATAAAGGTGATCTGGTTTTTCTTATTCCACAAAGCACAACTTGGAGTATTCTCAGTGTGAGAATGTGGACTGAAGTTCATTTCTACATGGTGTCATCATGTGCATGGAGCTGCTAAGCCTTCAGTGTACATTGTTTTTAATGTACAAATCCTGTAAATGGTGGAGACTATCTGACAATGCTCTTGCACCATTGGTGCTGTAATACTTCATAAACACATTTTCACATCAGTTGGTCATTGTGTTCTCTAAAGGAGACAGAGGATATGAAACACATCTATACACAGTTATAATATTGTTTACCTGAGAAGCATATAAGCACGGTACCTCAGCCACATGTCTTTCTGACACGTTGTGTACCTCGGGGTCAAGTCTTGGTCAGCCCTAGTTGGAGAAAGCTGCTTTGCCACACTGGTTTGGCATGGTACTTTCCTCTCTGTCCTACAATTTTTCAGGAGACTTTTTCTTCAGTTACACTTAAATGAAGGGGGGTGGGGGGGGGTTCAGTACGCTGGTACAGGTAATTATTTTCCTAGAGTACGTAGTATGGACAATGAAAATCTTTCAAAATTTTGGATAGTACGAAGTACGTAAAATAAGAGGGCTTCCAGTGTGCCAGTACGGTAAATAAAAAGCCCCAGTATGGGAAACCCCTTACCCACCCTCTTTAATCCTAAATACTGAAGGTCGTGTGAAGTTTTGTCATGTTTCACCTAGTTTTGTGGACTTTACATCTAAAAAAGAATACATGTACATGTATGTAACCTCGCATAATGTTCTATAGTATGATAATGTACTTTCATTAACATTGAGCAGATGGTATTTTACAACATGCAATACCTGTGTGGGCAGATTTGCTCCCAGAATAGTGGGGACCAAAGTACATATTTCAGGGTCACTGTAACGTGTTACTGAGTGTTATCTTAGTGACCAACTTGTGTGCATCATGCAATGCACATCCTGTCTCTTTGGACACCAGAATACTTCATAAGTGTATGGACAGAGTTTGCTCAAATTTGGTGCAAAATGTACCTATGAATGCACCTGGTAAGATAAACTTGTAAGAATTTTGAGGTGTCCAACATTCAGGAGCTGCAGCAGTGAAAGTTTGTGTTTATGCTCCCTATGGTATCTGGATACCACTGTCTGACAAAATTATTATGAGGTAAAATATGATAGCTGGCAGTGGGGACTGAAATGTCACAGTCCATATTTCAGATGGTTGTGCATTACACAAATATCATTAATTGTAAAAGAAAATAAAACGGTTTTGAATCTTGGACAGTGTGACAGTCCAACATGCTTATGTGGCCACATATGTAACTTGGTCTATGAGGTGGGTAGGGATATTTCACGATATTTGTGATTGTTCTGTTTTGAAGCATTTAAAAGTGCCTGTGAGCATGATGTACGAATCATCGCTAGATAAATGAGGACATTGTTGTTTTCATTCAGCTCGTGTGATCACAGTGGTACAATGTTTGATTGGGACCCTAGGCCTAATGATGCAAAAGCCCCTGGCAAAAAAATAGCTTTCTGAATTCTTTGATTTGAATGATCAAAGATTTTATCATTTGTGTGACATGAAGATTATCCACTTGCCCTGCCATCCACCACCTAATATCATTCTGTATCTCGTGTAGTGCTGTTATATCACTCCCTATCTATTTACAAATTTCATTCTCGCTATCATAGACATGGCAGTCTAATGGGATTAACCTGTTTGTGCTCAAATCATCCAGCAGTAGTGATATGTAAACTGTCCTCTACTTTGATACTTTTTTGTCATTTAAAATTCTCAGTGATAGAAAACATTCTCAATGAAAATGATAAATGGACTTAACAAGGAAACATGCACCATGTAACAGTTTCCTTGGCATGGGTTAAGCACAGACATCGTGGGGGCTCCATGCCAAGGAAGATGGTGACTCAGTGCTGTTGTGACCAGGAAATAGTTAAATGTTCATGCCATTGTGGAATTGCCTTTGAAAACCAGTCCTACCATTAGCGGCATCATTGGAAAAGAAATACTGTCTGGAATTTGTGCAGTGCAGTACTTGGTTCCTCTTTTGAGAGGTACCACTGCAATAAAATGTGGTCTTTGGGAATTTATTGATCAGTTGCCACTGCTGGCATCTTTTCCACGTTATATGGTCTCCATGGAGGACACATCTGTTTGATGTGATGGCCGCAACAGGAATGAGTTCTCAAAGGAGAAATAACTGCAGACAAAAGTACATATAATTAGAGTAGACACTTTGAAATTGTCTAGCAATTAATAGCACAAAAGAACTGGTGAAAATTTTTCTATTAAAACATGTACAGTGTTTCATTTCAGTTGTCTGTGCTTTTTGAAATTGTCCTAGAATTAATAACATGAAGCAGGGAAATGTATGAGAGGGAGAGGGCACATGCGGCCGTCCTTTCAAGCTATGTGTGTCTCGGTGTTGTTACTGCACTTTCTGAGCACCCTGTGTTTACTTTGCCGTCGAGGGCGAAAAGGGCCACACTGCGCATGCTCATTCTCCAAGCGGAACACGCACGACCGCGGTAAAAGGTAAACATTGGTGACCTAGATTCGCCCGGCGCTGCATCAGCGGCACGTGCAAAATCACACATAGGGTTTCAGTCATGCTGCTGCCGTAATGTATCCGGTATCACTTGAAAAAACATTTTCTCTTTACGAAATAAACAAAAGTGCTTGACAAATAAACAAATTTAGCGGCCAGAATCGGAAAAATTTAACACTCTGGTTACTTTTTCTTTGGCCAGTGCCACACATTAACTACTACTGTACCCGACCATCATTACCAGGTACATGTGTACCGGCTCAATAAGGAGCCTTTGCTGATTATTTACAGTGATGTTTGCATGTTTATTTCATTAATACCTAGCAAATCCTAAAATTGGTGGAGTTTGCATGTTAAATAGACAATTTTGCGTACTTCATCAAGACGAACCAAAAGTGCCAATCCAATGACCAAACTTCGTACTTTGCAACTATACAACTAGTTTCCATGCCTAAATCGCCCTCAGCTAGTTTTTAGAATGAAAAGTCAGCTACTTTCAACAGTTTTGTCGCATTTTGTGGATTTTGTTTACCCGCGACAAGCAAACACAAACAAATCATAGTGCCCAAACTGAATCATCATTTTCTACACAACAGCGTACATCGAACCACCACAAATTTACACAAAAGAAAGTTAATACATATCTGTGTATGACGCAGATCAAGAATACTGATAAGTTATGTTCAATAAAGGTGAAATCCGCGTATAAAATTTGTTTACAACGTGCTGCACAATTTGAACTTGAACGAAAATGGCGCTGTTCACACGTCTTCTCGTCAGATACCGTCCTTCCAGCTGGGCAAGCTGTCGAGACCACGAGACTTTGGGTGAGCAGATTAACTCTTTCATGTCTACTCGCCTGCAACCTTTGAAGTGGGCAAGTGCCCTCTCCCTCTTGTACACCTCCCTGCATGAAGGAACTGGTGAAAATTTTTCTATAAGAAACGTGTGTAGTGTTTCATTTCAGTTGTATGTGATGATGGATTGTCTCGGAATAAGGGATTAAATTCCGTCTGTAGCCGTCCCTGATTTCCATAAACCAAAAATTGTGAGGAAAATTGCATCTTTAAATTTGTGTTAACCTCAGAGCTGTATTCAAGTACACCATGCCTTGTCTGAAGTCTCTGATGTTGTGTTACCTGGTAATTCATGTACAAAGCATGTCCCAGATCAATTATAAACTTTCCTTATTACAGGTTGGGCTGTCAGAGCCCAAGTTGTGCCAAACCAGGGAAGGCTGTTGACTCAGTCTTAATTGCTCCCACAGATGAAGTGGGGGATATATGGAAATGGTGGCTATTCTTCTGTCTGGCCATCCATCCGTACACAATAGACTACAAAATACTGTAATCCCTTTGGCACTTGTACTATTAGTTACTACCTGTCTGTTCATGTGGATATTTTCTTGTATCCCCTGAACAGACAGGTAGTGACCATTTTATCCTGTAATAGGACTATAAATGTGAAATAAAAATTACTGAAAAACATGTGAAAAACATAACAACTATCAAATGACATCAACTATTTAACAACATTAAGAATACTTGATTTGGCAACAAGGTCTTTTTTTCAACTGAAGTAGGCTATTTTTTTGACTGCTTTCAGTCATTTGATTCATGAGCCTGATTGCAAAACAGGTATGCAGAATTTCTATACCTGTTTGGTGATCGAGTCCAAAACAAGGCTAAATAAGTGTATACCCCTGATGGTGCTCATTTATATTTAAGAGCCTGATCACAAAACAGGTATACAGAATTTGTATACCTGTTTGGTGATTAGCAAGGATACCAATGAGGGAATACTGGGAATTCTCTGGTGTTTTTAAACCAATCAGCAAAAATAAATTTCATCTATTACAGGATAAATTCATATATCCAATCAACAGGCAGGCCTGAGGCAGTTACATGTACATGGTTTGTAAAAGTATCCATATGTGAGTAACAAAGTACGAATTCACTGTGGCGTACCCCGTTACTCTTTTATTCCATCAGTGATGTATTGTCTTGTCAACAATTCTCCTTGTGTGGCTTTGCCAGTCTGTCTGTCTTGGTGCAGGGATGTCCGTTCAGTGTCTTTTTTTTTTTTCCCCCTTTTTTTTTTTTTTGTATATCGTCTTTCTTTCCCTTACTTTTTCATGTGCAAAAGGCATTTATATAGGGCCATGGCCTTTTTCCCAATCACCTTTTTCATATAAAAATTTGTTTAAATAAAAAATACAGTGATACCTGCTGTACATAGCCATCCCTTTTGCGAAGAAAAAGTGACCACATACAGCAGGTGACCTAGCTGTCACCCACAGGTAAATGTTACAAAGAAATTGACTCCTGCATGTATATGTATGTCAGAGCCCAGTGACCACAAAAAACAATGCAGCTGCTCATAGCAGTAGCTGCATACAGCAGGTGCCCACTGTTATTTTGTAAGGGCCGTCTCTCTGGTAGTAAAACACCTAGACTTCTGAACATTTTATGGCAGATAGGCTTATACAGTTTTACCTGTCTTGAGAGACCCCTCCAATGAGAGACTGCATATCTTTTAAGACCACTCTCTTACAACACTGTGCTATTTTTCCCATGTTACTATACCTCTAATGAAAGACCACCTGTTTTGAGAGACCACATTTTTGACCTGCCCTAGAGGTGGTCTCTCAAGACAGGGACCACTGTACCAGGTAAAGGCTCCTTTGGATACTTTTATGAGGCTAATCATACAGCTCCATTAAATAATCAGCAATTTTCCTCAAGCATTGTGACACCTTTTGATTTTTTAGTTGAAGGTCTTTTTAGGAAACTGCATGTACCATAGAAAGTTTTCACCCCCCCCCCCTTCCCCAATACACCTTACTGAGTAGGGGTGCATTTGGATACTATATTGTGACTATTCAGTCCCCATGGTTATTTGCAAGGTTCATTTAGCGCCTACTCAGTGGACATTATTTTCTCTGTAAATTGAAAATGGTACATTTTGGAACAGAAGAAGCTATCAAACATGAATAGGAAATGACACCTGAGCCTTCACTTAGTGCTGTCACATTTGACCTTGAATCATCAAATCAAGGCCACTGGGCATTAAATTCTCCTTATATGGAAAGATAGTGCATTGGGGACCATAGTTACTATCAAATATGAATGGGAAGCGTGTGCTGTCGCTTGGTGCAAACACTCATTAAGTGTGGCCGGGCAGCATCACTGGAGGTATCTCTGGTGGTATCACTGGCAGTGGCAGTATCACTGAGAGTATCACTCGAGGTATCACTGGGTGTATCACTGGCAGTATCACTGGGGGTATCACTGGCAGGATCACTGGCGGTATTACTCGCAGTATCACTGGCAGTATCCTGGCAGTATTAATGGGAGTATCCTGGCAGTATTACTGGCAGTATCCTGGCAGTATTACTGGCAGTATCATGGCAGTATTACTGGCAGTATCATGGCAGTATTACTGGCTGTATTACTGGCAGTATCACTGGCACTATCACTGGCATCAGCAGCAACTTGCTTAAGATGGAAAAGACAAAAGCAAATTATGCATTCCACAGAATCTTTCACCAGCACATTAATGATTCAGACTGGGTTTACTTGTGCATGTGCAACTGTATATCACCGAGTGCAAGCCCAGTCTCTCTCCCTTTTATGAGACAACATGTCTCCACAAGACAGGAACCGCTGATGTATTAAAACACAAGGGACTAAGGGCTGTGGCTCTGACCCCATTAGCAGCAATATTCACTCATTAAGCCATATATACTTCAGGATTTTGATTCAGTACTGTTGTTGCAAGAAAAACCACTCTGGCTTTCAGAACCAAAAATTCTGTGCCATATAGATGCACAATGAAATTGATGTATTGTCATCTGTTGATTGTCTCCTCTTTGTGTCATGAAGCAATAATTTCAAGCAATCTCTTAAATATTTCTTGCTTAGAATAAAGCTGAGTGAACAGTTTTCTTTGGTGAAGATTATACACATTGTACCCAACACTAAGAAAAGCTGTTGACCTGGAATAATGTGATTTATTCTGTGTACAATTCTCATTCAGTATGTTTTTCACAAATCAGAAATTTAACCCATTCCTTGGCATGAGTTTGGAGCATTGCACCCATCCCAGGTCAAGGAAAGCTAGTGACCTAGGGCATGCTATCATGAATGGTTTTAGATACAAATCTCATCAATTTTTTTTTTTATTAGTGAGAAACTTATGTAAAATTATTAAGGCAGACGTCAATTTACATCCAGGCATTCTTTTTTTTTTTTTTGGGGGGGGGGGGGAGGGTTAATTTAAAACTACAAAGCAGACATCATTTTATATATAAACCTGTGAAGACAATTTTAGTGAGAAAGTGTCAAACGGGATATATCTCAATTGCAAGCTCACCATAATTGGACATCATGGTAGGTTCTCCTACATGCATGTGAAAACAGTAAGGGGCTGTGACAGTGACGTGCACAAAGTTTAACATACAGTAACTCAATGTGTGTTCCATACAACAGTTATGTATAATGTAAGTCCTTCCTCATTAAAGTTTTAACCATTGTACATGTACCCAAAAAAAATTCAACTGTTTTTTTTTTGTTTTTTCAGTTCTCTACTGTGATTACACAGCTTCTGGAAGGTGAGTTCTATAATATGGTTGCTATGGTAACCATCTATCAAGAGGCCCTTAAAATCTTGTTAAGGAGATGATTATGTGCTTCGACTACTGGCACATGTATGAATTCTGTCTAATACATTTGGCTTTGCCAGGAGAGTCCTAGCTTCAGTTATTTAATAGTTGATTAACAAGTGAATGAGACAAGGCTCTGCCTTAACATTTGTACAGTTTATCACATTATAACTAGTTACGTTAACCTCTTTACTCTTTACTCTATCAGACTGAGGCAACAGCTTTACTTGATGCAGATGGGGCACTTAGCGCCCAACCTGTACTGGGGAAAACTGTTGACTGGCATGATATTCAGACAGGTCCTAGGTGCTGTATACAAAGCTAATTCAGATTGTTTTTCGTGTGTAACACATTGAAGCAGACAGCATTGTACATCCAGTGAGCATTATGGGGGCTTAGAGGGTTAAAAAGAGTCTTTCTGCGGCAAGTGTCTAGCTGTCACAGGCTGTAGATTAGAGGAGCATTCAAATGCTGGTTTGCCAAGAGAGACCAAACCTAAGATTTTTATTTTTAGGGTGAGGGTGGGGGGGGGGGGACTGAACATGGCAGGAGAACAATGTCAAACCCATGCATTTATCCATAGACATTGTGCTTGGTGTTAAAAATGAAAGAAGCAGTTTGGGTCAGAATTTTACACTGTTGTTGGTATGTTTGATAAAAAAAAGTCAAGTAATCCAACTTATTCCATGGTACAACCAACCCCAGATAAGTGAACAGTTTATAACAGTATTTTTTCATAATAAGGAGTAAGTTGTAACCCCAAAATTTGTTTCCTTCTGCAAGTGGCATCTGGAATCCATTACGACACATATTTACCTTTCCTGAACACTGAAACAAAACATCTGATTCATGTTTTGAATCATGAGAAAGTTGCTGAATTTAAGTTATGCCAGGCAGTTAAGAGTGCATCAATTGTGCACTTCTATGGCTATACATATGTCCCTGAAGACCCTAATTTTCCATGACATGACAGGTCACAAAAAGTTCTTGTTTTTTCCATGACTTAACAGGTCACAAAAGTTCTTGTATTTCCATGACTTGACAGGTTGCTGTAGTTGCTAGAATTCACATGACTTGAGACATCAATAAAATTTAGTTCTACATATATTTTACATGACTTGACCATTAACTTGGCAAGTCACTAAGACTCCTATTTTCCATGAATTTGCATGTCACTAAGTTTGAGTGTATTCCATGACTTAAGGGATCACAAAAGTTTCTGTATTTTCCATGACTTAAGGGATCACAAAAGTTTCTGTATTTTCCATGACTTGACAGGTCATTAAAGTTCCTGGAGGACTACATCCAGACTGAGGTGCTACCTGACTATGGCAATACTCACACCACTACCACCGTCACCTCACTGCAGACCACACTGTTCAGGCATGAGGCCAGGTACTTTACCGTGCTACACCTACAGTCAAACCTGTACTGATGGGTACCTCTCTATGACAGAATGTAATGAAGTCCACCCTTGAATTTGGCTGGCTTAGTGCACCATATTAAGATGGACATCTGTACCATGCAGACAATAGCAGAGGTTTTGAGTCCCGTGATAAAATGGGAAATCTGCTTTTGCGGTTATAATTTTTTTAAATTTCCTGCCTTTAAGACAATGCTTGCTGTGTTTAATAAATAAAGCTCTTGTTTTTAGCCCTGCTGAACAAAGGCCGCAGAGCTCTTGCCATCACTCATGTCTGTCTGTCTGTCCATCCTTCTGTAGGCTTTTTGTCTTTTGAACATGATCTAGTCCAGTTATCAAGATATCCCCATATAACTTTCAGGACTTACGAAATGTATGAAAAATCTAGTCTGAGTTCAATATTGATGGTGCCACCTGCAGTGTTATGTAATATGGGTCAAAATGTGAGTATTATGTGACCACTCTAGCATCCTTAATGGTCAATAGAGCTCGTGAAATTAAGTGGGATTCTGGAGGTCAAAATCAAAATGCATGTGATACTAGTAGCACAGCCTGTAATTTGACTGAAATTATGACCCAAAATGTGTTCAAAGATATATGGATAAAGAATAGGACGAATGATGCCAAATGTACCACACATGTGTATTGTGGAAGTTTGAAATCGCATAATATGGCTGACCTTGATTAATTTTTCAAGGTCGTGGAGGGAATATATCTCCGGAAATGCTTTTTTTGGTGATGGTGGCCAGCAGAGCATAAGGCACATGGGCCTCTTGTTTCGCACCTACTTTTTACCAAACCCTTCCTCGTTTTTGAAGCTACAGATACGCCCGGCTTAAAGTTAACAGCCAAACGCTTTTTTCGCATTTTGCTAGTGTTTGGCTTGTGTTTGGAAACGTTTGAAAACATTTGGAATGTGTTTGGAAAGCGTTTGGAAAGCGTGTGGGAAAAATCTCAAACACTTTTACAAAACGTTCGAACACTTTCACAAAACTACCGAACACTTCTTTAAACGCATTCAAACACTTTCCAAACGCGTCGAACAATTACTCGCACGATTTCAAACACTTTCACAAATGCATTCAAACACTATGCATTTCAAACACTTCCATTTAAATGATGAAGAATCTCCAAACGTATTTTCAACAGGTCCAGCAATATATGATGTACCTACATGTAAATGTGTGCTTATCCAGCATTATAGGTTGTATATATTTATATAAAACACGATCCAAATACGTTTACCCCAGTGTGTAATTCAACTAAAATTAATTAAAGACTTAATTCTTCATTTAAGATGTCATGAATACTTCATCTTTCCAAAACTGATTCGGAGTAAATCCACAGGCAATATCATGATCAGATCATGATTCATTATCTGATCATGATATTGCCTATAAATTTACTCCAAAATAGTTCCTAATTTTCAATTAAAATATATATAATTACTCCAAGGACCAATGGAGTATTGCCTGGCTTACTCCACTGGAGCTAATTCTATTGCTTGGCTTAGTAAGCCAAACAATACTTAAATTGAGCTGCTTCTGTATTTCCATTCGAAATTTTAAAAGTTAGCCTTTTTTCAAGAACTTCACTTTCAGAAAAAGTATGATGGCAACTGGGTATACTTGCTACTGAAAGATCTGTAACTTTATAATAGATGAAGTGTTAAACCTGTTAATGTAGGCATATTATTTGTTTTCTTCTACCTATACTTATTTTCTTCCGTAATTAGGTATGACCATGTCATAATGTTGTTGATTGCCAGTACAGTAGTCCCTCCTTTGAAAGACCACTCCTTTGGGAGACCACCCCCTTTGAGAGACCACAATTGTCAGGTCTCTCTGTAGTACTTTTCATGTTATTTATACCTCCTTTGAGGGACCACCTGCTTTATGTGACCGCCTTTTGGGTGGCACTAGGGGTCGTCTCTCAAAAGAGGGACTACTGTAACAATATAAATATTAGCAGGTAAAGGTGACAAATACATATTTCCAGGAATTATTTGTCACTGACTCATATTTTCTTTTTCTTCATTTCATGTTAATTTGAATCAGATATTATCATTAGAATTATATTACCAAGTGTACATGTACATGTATGACATATGTTTGGCGCAAAGTGTAAAGTGTTTGAAAGCGTTTGGAAAAGTATTTGAAAGCGTTTGGCAAAGGGTTTGTAAAGCGTTTGGAAAGGGTTTGCAAAGTGTTTGCTACGCTTTTGCAAAACGTGTGACTTTCACTGAAAGTGTTTGGGAAACGTTTGGGAAACATTGATGCGTTTGGCGTTTGTTAACTTAAACGCGAGCATAACTGTATGTCAGTCAGAAGCCACAACAATTAACTCAGCTTGAGTAAGATAGATTATCTATTACCTTTACATGTACTAAAACTGTGGGAACAGCCTATCCTCAGCTCACATTCACATTCAACCACTTTGGTCTAGGGGATGAGGATTTTTGAGAGGAAGTAAAAAATTAATGTTACTTTGCATTGCATTAACCGAATTTGTTTAAAATCGGAGATACAGCGTATCACCACCAAGTAAACATCCCCCCCCCCAAACTATATTTGCACCAAGTATCAAAACAACCTTGATGGTTTTATGGTCAAAGTCAAAAATAGCAGAAACACAAAATAAATGTTTAAAAAAGAAAAAAAAATGCAGCACCACCTGTTGAATAATTTAGGGTCTAGGGGTTCCCAGAATTCACCCCCATGCAATTTCAAACCATTTGGCATCATGGTTTCGTAGAATAAGATTTTTTAAGATTTTGCCAAAAAATGAATGCAAAAATTATTCAAAATTCAAAATTTGAGGGATCGTGAATGTTTGAACAAACTTGGTAGAGACTCATCCAGGGTACATCCCAAGTTTCATGTGAATCTGGTTCATGGTTTTTGAGAGGTCAAAAATGGAAATTTCTATTGCAATTTCTATCAACATAGTAATCAATAGGAATGCTTGCACTAATTGACAGGTACCTGAAGCGAAAAATTTGTTGAAAACCAGGGATCTAGCATATTTCCACATAGTGAGCTATTTTGTTTAATCTACATACTCGATACATTTCCAC
Source organism: Hermodice carunculata (assembly GCA_964020975.1). NCBI lineage: Eukaryota > Metazoa > Annelida > Polychaeta > Eunicida > Amphinomidae > Hermodice > Hermodice carunculata. The sequence continues at coordinate 47,578,711 of OZ026619.1, forward strand.
CAAGCTTCAGAAACTGAGTGACTATTCTGGGAAAGAAGTCCACATTAGCTTTAACACACAAAAATTCATTTAAAAAAAAAAAATTTAAATGCAGCATCACCTGTTGAAAAAATTGAGGTCTGGGGGTCTCCGGAAGTGTCCACATGCAGTTTAAAAGAAATTTGCTTGGCAACTTGGAGAAGAAGATTCACTAAGATTTTGCTGAAAGGTGAACCAAAAAATCATTAAAATTCCAAAATCAATGGAGCATGACCATTTAAACAGATTTGGTAGAGACCCACCCACGGTACATTCCCACCAACTTTGAAGTAAATCTGGCTGACGGTTTTGGAGAAGTCGAAAATTGGATTTGAGGGTGACACCACACAGACAGATGGACAGGTAGATGCCTAACCACCACATAACTTCAGCTGACTGACAAGTCAGCTGAGCGAGAAAGGAAGAACATGGTATTGGGTGGTGCTTAAGAGGTCAAGGACATTTAAAAGGGGATAGCACAGTAGTTGGAAGGGGTGGTAGGAGAGGCTGATCTAGAAGACAAGGACACACAATAGGGCTTACATAATAAACTATTAGGGTGGTAGGAGAGGCTGATCTAGAAGACAAGGACACACAAAAGGGCTTGCATGATAAACTATTAGGGGTGGTAGGAGAGGCTGATCTAGAAGACAAGGACACACAATAGGGCTTGCATGATAAACTATTCGGGGTGGTAGGAGAGGCTGATCAAGAAGACAAGGACACACAATAGGGCTTACATAATAAACTATTAGGGGTGGTAGGAGAGGCTGATCTAGAAGACAAGGACACACAATAGGGCTTGCATGATAAACTATTCGGGGTGGTAGGAGAGGCTGATCAAGAAGACAAGGACACACTGTAGGGCTTGCATGATGAACTATGTGCTGCTTGCAGGGACATCGTGAGGAATGCAGTGAATGCCAGCGAACATGACAGCGTGGTGTTTGTGGGCAGTGGATGTACTGCTGCTGTACACAAAGTCATCCAGGCCCTGCACTTGAGCCAGCCTCCGGTAAGTCCACTTGGGATTATAGAGACTACTTGCAGACGATCCGAGTGATCAGAGGTAGATATGGAGAATGTTACAAGAAAAACACTGATCTGTGGCAGATACATGTACGTATTAGAGATAAACAAAGGACAGACTAATGAGAAATACATGTACACTAGCATGAAAAAGGTTCCTGGTTTTACAAATCTGTTGAATGATGATCCCTTGAGGATTATGTTGTGTGCTGCTCCAGGCTACAAAGAGAGATACAGAAGATTAGCAAAGAGGAGTGGTTACATTGGAAGCTGTTCTGGATACATGACTGTATAATGACATTTTCCAACTTTCGCAGTAGCAAGTTATCAGCCTACACAGGGAAAGCCATACTGCTTTGTGTAGACGATAAGTGGAAGTGGCATTGATTTTAGTCGTGGTGCATGATTTATCCTACAGAGCTCAACAAGTGCTTTTAATCTGACATTTTCAGGTGGTACTTGTGGGACCGTTTGAACATCATTCCAACCTGCTGCCCTGGCGGGAGCTGGGGGCAGCAATGGTCCGCATATCACAGACGTCAGAGGGCCTGGTGGATCTGAAACACTTAGAGGATGAATTGAAGGTAATGCGGCATACACAGAGAGGCGAAGGCAAGGAAGTTTTGTCATTTAAGCCCCAAGGCTGCCATGACCAAGCTTAACTGGCATGTTTTAGTGAGCACTCTGTATGTCTCATCCATTTTCTTGTGCCCTTCAGGTATAGACTGTGCCCAATTGTCGGACATGCCCAATTCTGGGAAATCGACGATAGTTTTGCCATTCATTGACAAGATGTGTCACAATTTTTTTTTTAATTTAATAAGCACAAGGAGACTGATGTGGAATCAAAGACAAGTTGACCATTTTTTTAAATTTTGCGTATTTTTAGACACAATGTCAGCTTGAAGATAGAAAATATCTATTATAGTCAGCAAGTGTTATTCAACACCCATGCAACCAAATTTGCATTATAATACCGAGGTTCTCACCTCAAGGGTTGGAGAATAATTTCCAGCTAGAAGATGAACAAAAATAATATGGGGCCAAATACCTTCCCATGTCCGACATATGGACAGACTTAACTAATATGTGCTCATTGCGGGATTTTCTAGATCAAACGTTTGTAAAATGTGTGCACGTTCACAATCCAAAGAGTGTGCTTTGACGACAAGGGACATGTGCCAACAAGCGACAGTGTTTGGTCTTTTCAGCAGCACTGCCAACCAACATCAGCAAATGTAATTTAATTTTCAGTTTGGCAATGAATGCAACCTTGCATTTAGCTGTGCGACAATTGGGCACCCAAGTATTCTAGGAACATTTCATACATGTGCAAAGGCAAATCAAAAACTGAAAGTTTTGACTAGCAGCCCAAGTTTTCATGGTAATTATTTCCATTGGCTGCTTGGCTAACCTTCAAGAGGCTGTACTTTCTGTGGAGGGCAGCAAGATGGCTGATTACATTTCACAGCCTGTAATGCTACACAAGCAAGATTTCCATCTGTTTAGCACTGTTTTCTTCCACAGACTGTATTCCTGAGAAGTAGACCAACTATGTTGAGAGAGCGCCCTCTGATGGAAGGCCACTCTGCAGAGGGCAAAGTCCTTTTCTTCTCGTGTTGATTCACTTGTCACCAGAGAGACCACCTGTCTTATTAGACCATTTTTCTCGAGAAATACCAGAAGCGGTCTCTCAAGACAGCAGACAATATTATGATAATAACAGTAAATAATCTACATGGTGTGTAAAATCCTGTTTTGGGCCAAACCCCCCCCCCCCTCCCCAGTAAGTTCTTTCCCTACACTTCCTGTTACTGACAGAACTTATCTTTAAAGACCCTCCAAAGGGTGTATCAAGCTCTGGCCTGTCACAACAGATTAATCCTGTTAGGGCTATAAACATTAAAAGTACATCTTATTTGCAAAGGATCCCACCAGATGGTGCAAAGGATCCCACCAGGTGGTCTTCTCAGGGAGGGAACACTGTACTAACATACCTCATGTACACTACTGAAGTGCACGTCTTAGTGTAACCTGAGATAGTTATGCTGCCAAGACAGCTGGAGCATGACCAGCAGATTTTAATTTTCTCATATGTTTAATTTTACTATAGTTTCTATTTGATACATAATATCATTTATTATTGTGTTCATCTGTATCATTGCATTTCATCTTTTATCATGTACCATCCAGGACCTGGTGGAAGATCAGTGTAATGTTATTGCACTGAACCAGTGACCGAGGCTTAAGAATGAAGAAATCAATCAACCAATCAATCAAAAAAAGAGGAAGTGGTTTGACTTCAACTGTCAGTAGTTTTGTTTGGAGTTGTCTGTCAAAGTTTAGTCTGTGACTCTTTTAGGGCCACATTTTTGTCTGAGTCAACAGCTTTCCTTGACAGGCTTTGGGCACAATATGCCCATAGTAAGCCAAGGAAAGCTGTTGACCTGGTCAGGACTACTGTATTGTATGTAACTTCAGGCATGCTCGTACTTGAAACAAAGGTCTTTTTACAAGTGTTATGAATCTAGCATCCTTGTTATGAGTCAAAGCAGTTAATTTTTTATAGTACATGTACATTGTAGTTCCAATTTAGTTGCAGTTTGAACTGAAAGAGTTAAACAACTGAAAAACAGATTAGAACACGGCTCATAGGTTATCACTACTGCTTTTGTGCTTCAGGGCCTGCAGGGTGGGGACAAGCAGGTGATAGGATGTTTTGCAGCAGCATCCAATGTAACAGGCACACTGGCAGACGTGGATGCTATCACAGTGTGTCTGCACAAATACGGAGCCCTGGCCTTCTGGGACTATGCCACTGCGGGACCCTATGTCAAAGTGGACATGAACCCTGTTATTACTGGGTAAATTCTTTGGGAATTGACTGACGACTCCGGTTTTTCTGAAGAGAGAATTGTAGTGAAGTGATGCCCCCTCAATAACAATGCTGATTGGGTCCAAATAGTAAGACCACATTGTGGCAATGTTGCCTTATAACAAGGAGATTGAATATTTAGCCTAGAAGTTATAAGAAAAGTGCTTTGATGGGAGCCAGAGAGGCACCATGTTGTTTCAGAACCCATCCTGTCTTAAAGGGCCTTATGAAGAGGCAGTGTGTTTATATTGAATAATTTAGACATTCTTCCATCATTTGATTTATATTTGGCTTCAATTTTGTGTGAAAGTTATCAGTGTACTTTTTTTCCCAGTCTATAAACTGAACAGCCTCTCTCTCTCTCTCTCTCTCTCTCTCTCTCTCTCTCTCTCTCTCTCTCTCTCTCTCTCTCTCTCTCTCTCTCTCTCTCTCTCTCTCTCTCTCTCTCTCTCTCTCTCTCTCTCTCTCTCTCTCTCTCTCTCTCTCTCTCTCTCTCTCTCTCTCTCTCTCTCTCTCTCTCTCTCTCTCTCTCTCTCTCTCTATCTCTATCTCTCTCTCTCTCATTGCCAACACTCAAATCAAGCTGACATTTCTTTATATATAGCAATGTAAATATTCATCATTTGTGCATATTGCCTAATTAAAAACAACAGCTATTACTGCATGCAAAATACATGTACATCCAATATGACAGGTGAATGATGAAGGTGGCATGAGATGTCTATATGGTCTAGCCAAGGTATAAATACATGTATTTGGATATATTCTAAGTTAAAAAGAAACACTGATGAAAAAAAATCCATGACATTTTCTTCAGCCACGTAGGCACACATCCTACATAAGGTTTCATTTGATTCTTTTGCAGTGAAGATCAGGCTCTTGTCTACAAAGACGCCATATTTATGTCGGCACACAAGTTTGTGGGAGGAGTGCAGACTCCAGGTTAGGGGGATTTTGATTCTATGAATTGAAGCTGAAGTGTCTTATTTAAAGAAATTCATGTACATTTGGTTTAAACATATTTTATTTGAAAAAACAATTGGGCGACAGGCTCACCATGTAGAATGTATGTAGTTATTGTGTTAATGCAAATCAGGTTTGTCTAATCTAAGATAAAGCCTTTTTGTAAGTCAAATAAAGCGACCAAGTCTCTGTGATCCATTTCAGCATGATCAAAACTAAAAAACTACTACATGTATTAACCCCTTGATCCCAAATTGGCCTGATATCAAATGCTTCAGCCTTTTTCTCTCTTTTTTTTTTTTAAGGGGGAGGGAGTTTTGCCACCATCCCCCATTCCTGAAACCCATGGAAGACTCTGTGTGCATCCTGTCCTTCTGTAAATCCATCATTCCATCCGAAAATGTAAATTCAATATAATAAAACTGACCTTTTGTTTATCTTTTGGTTTTGACTCAATACAAAAAACAAAAAAAAAACATGGGTTGCTCAATGCACAAACAAAACTTTCATTCACAAGTTTGTATTTCTGATATTCTTTGCTTACATCAATTTTGATTGATAGAAAGCTACATGGACTCTTTACCCCCTCTTCCCCTAACTAAAAGAAATAAGTTCTTTATTTTACATCAATGCTTGGATAGCTTGCCACACCATTAGTGTCTTATATATGTTGGTGAATTATTTGTTTCAGGTATACTGGTAGCCAAGAAGAAGCTGTTCAAGAACCCTGTACCCTCAGGTGCAGGTGGAGGCTCCGTATTTTTTGTGAGTATTGTGTAACTGTTCAGAAAACAGATGCTGTCATTCTGAGTTTGCCAAAATGTAGGACATACATTGTAAGAACATTTACAGCATTTGATATGACTTGGTATTTTATGATGCAATTTCACTAGCCTGTAAATTATCTCCATGTAAGTAATTTCAAGTACACAAGCAAAACATTTGTTTTTTGCACCAATTTACAGTCATGCTTAACTTTTATAACAAATTAATTGCAGGTCAGATTGAAAATAAAACTAACCATAAAAATAGTCCATAAAATTAAACTAACCTTTAAAATAGTGTTATTTAGCTCAGCTGACAAGTCAGCTGAGCTTTTAGGAGGGTAGGTCATCCGTTGTCCGTCCGTCCACAATTCACATTTTTTAACTTCTTCTCAAAAACCGTCAACTAGATTCACTTCAAACTTGGTGGCAAGATACCTTTGGTGGGTCTCTACCAAGTTTATACCATTGGTCATTCTGCAGTGATTTTTGGATTTTTTTTTTTTTTTGTTCTTTTGGGGGCAAATCTTAAAAAATCTTGTCTGAAACTGCTCACTCGATTGTTTTGATATCACACAGGAACACTCCTGGGGACTCCTAGTTCCAAATTGGTTCACCAGGTGGTGCTGTGATTTTTTTCTAATTTTTTATGATTTTTTGTGTGTTATTGCTATTTTTGACTTGTTCTCCTGAACCATGACTCAGAATAAGGTGAAACATGGTGGATATGTTCCTTGTGGAAGGGCAAAACAAAGTTGTTCACTAGGTGAGAATGCTGTGGATTTCTGATTTTTAAATATTTGTTCAATAAAGGTACTTGTCAGTAAATACACCTTTCCTACTGATTACTATGCAAGTCAATGGGCATTCTAATTCTAATTCATATTTTTGACTTCTTCTCCAAAACCGTCATCCAGATTGACTTCAATCTTGGTGGCAATGTACATTGGGTGGGTCTTTACAAAGTTTGTCCAGTTGGTCACACTCCAGTAATTTTTTTTATTTTTTTATGATTTCTTTTTTTTTTGTTGTTGTTGTTGTTGTTTTTTTTGGGGGGGGGGGCCAAATCTTCAAAAATCTCTGTTATCTCACCCGATTACTTTGATATCACACTCCTGGGGACTCTTAGTTCTTAATTTGTTCACCAGGTGGCACTGTGATTTTTCCTAAGTTTTTATGATTTTTTGTGTGTTATTGCTATTTTTGACTTCTTCTGTAGAACCGTCACTCAGATTAAGCTGAAACTTGATGGATATGTTCCATGTTTAAGGGTCAAACAAAGTTGTTCACTAGGTGGCACTGCTGTGGATTCCTGGTTTTTAACAATTTTTTTCAATTCAGGTACTTAATGGTAAATGCACCTTTCCTACTGATTACTACGTATCAATGGGCATTCTAATGCTAATTCACATTTTTGACTTCTATGAAACTATCAGTCAGATTGACTTCAAAGTTGGTGGCAATGTACCTTGGGTTGGTCTCTACCAGATTCGGTCAAATGGTCACGCTCCATTGATTTTTAGCTCAGCTGACTTGTCAGTCAGCTGAGCTTATCTTATGGTCCTCCGTCCGTCCGTCCGTCGTCCGTCAACAATTTACATTTTCGACTTCTTCTCCGAAACCGTCAGCCAGATCCACTTCAAACTTGGTGGGGATGTGCCTTGGGTAGGTGTCTACCAAGTTTGTTCAAATGGTCATGGTCCATTGATTTTTGGATTTTTAATGATTTTTTTGTTCTTTTTTGGGCAAATCTTAAAAAATCTTCTAAAAAATCTTCTTCTCTGAAACCGTTCACCCAATTACTTTGATATCACACAGAAACACTCCCTGGGACACCTAGTTCTTAATTTGTTCACCAGGTGGTGCTGCAATTCATTACTATTTTTTTTTTATGAATTTTTGTGTGTTCTAGCTATTTTGGACTTCTTCTCCAGAACTGTCCCTCAGATTAAGCTGAAACATGGTGGATGTGTTCCTTGTAGAAGGGTCAAACAAAGTTGTTCACTATGTGGGAATGCTGCAGATTCCTGATTTTTAACGATTTTTTCAATTCGGGTACTTATCGGTCAATGCAGCTTTCCTATTGATTACTATGGAAGTCAATGAGCATTCTAATGCTAATTCACATTTTCGACTTCTTCTCCAAAACCGTCATCCAGATTAACTTCAAACTTGGTGGGGATGTACCTTGGGTGGGTGTCTACCAGGTTACTTCAAATGGTCATGCTCCAGTGATTTTTGGATTTTTAATGAATTTTTTTGTTCTTTTTTTGGACAAATCTTAAAAAATCTTTTTCTTCAAAAGCGCTTACTCAATCGCTCTGATATCACATGGAAAGACACCTAGGGACTCTGTGTTCTTATTTGTTGACCAGGTGGCGCTGCAATTTTTTACTATTTTTTTATGAATTTTTGTGTGTTCTAGCTATTTTCGACTTCTTTCCCAGAACCGTCACTCAGATTAAGCTGAAACGTGGTGGATATGTTCCTTGTAGAAGGGTCAAACAAAGTTGTTCACTATGTGGGAATGCTGCAGATTCCTGATTTTTAACGACTTTTTCAATTCGGGTACTTATCGGTCAATGCAGCTTTCCTATTGATTACTACGGAAGTCAATGAGCATTCTAATGTTAATTCACATTTTCGACTTCTTCTCCAAAACCGTCATCCAGATTAACTTCAAACTTGGTGGGGATGTACCTTGGGTGGGTGTCTACCAAGTTTGTTCCCATGGTCATGTTCCAATGAATTTTGTTTTTTTTTTATGATTTTTTTGTTCAAAAATCTTTACAAAAGTTTTAATAGGAAAGTTTTAACACGGGAATTTCTTGTAATGGTTATAACTTAAATACACTTGGCCAGATGTATTTCAAACTTGGTGGGGATGTGCCTTGGGTGGATCTCTACCAAGTTCGTTCAAATGGTCACGCTCTATTGATTTTTGGAATTTTTATGAATTTTTTTGTTTTTAGGGGGGCAAACCTTAAAAACTCTTCACCTCTGAAACTGCTCACCCAGTTGTTTTGATATCGTTCATAGACACTCCCAGGGACGCATAGTTCCCAATTTGTTCACCAGGTGGCACTGCAATTTTTTCTATTTTTTTTTTTTTTTATGAATTTTTTACATGGTTTTGTTATTTTTCACTTGTTCTCAGAACCGTCACTCAGATTAAAGTGACATGTGATGGATATGTTCTTGTGGAAGGGTCAAACAAAGTGTTTACTAGGTGGCACTGCTTTAGATTCCTGATTTTTAAGTATTTTCCATCAGGGTACTTATCGATCAATGCAGCTTTCCTATTGATTACTATGTAAGTCAATGGGCATTCTAATGCTAATTCACAGGACAACTGACACAAAATTGACTGTTTACTTGATAACTTCAGATCTGTTTTGAGTTAGTACTGTGATGCTGCACATGTTAATGTTTTTGTATGAAGGTCATGCTCAGACAGTACATGAATGACTTTGACCTCATTTCTGGGGTCACAGTGCAACATACATGAATTTTACTCTTCATTATAACTTGAGAACTACTTGAACCTTGATGTTGCACATGTTAGTGTTCTTTTATAATGGTCAGACTTACTCAGAACATGGGTGACCTTGATCCTCTCCCAAGTTCATAGATCTGCAAGTGTGATGAATGTCAAGATCAGCTGAGCATGGGCTGTTCACACAGCCCTCTTGTTTTGCTTTTTTATGAATCTCTTTGCTCTTTTTTGGCAAATCTCTAAAAAATCGCAAGGGTATATGTACATGGCAGCAGAGCACAGGACTGTCACAGTCCTCTTGTTTGTCTATTGCTGCAGTGTACACATTCTACAAGAGAAAAATGTATCTGCAGGGTCATCCCCAGGAAAAAATTAAAGCTTTACATTTTTATTCATGCTCGAAAGTCAATTTGCACTTTGTCTATTTGAAAGAGTCAATCTAGGCCTAAAAAGTGCCATTTTGGTCTGAAAAGAGAGTACATGTATTGTGTGCATTTTTCAATATATTATAGCTTTATGGGAAGCATTTGAAGCTTCATGGTGAAGTTGAAAGCATAACATTTTTTACTAAAGCTTTACGTTATTATTAACTTAATACAGATACAGGATTGTCCCTGATGCTTTACAGCTTAATAATTAAGCTGTAAAGCATCGGGGACAATCCTGTATCTGATATTTTTTTTTTGTAGTTCATTCACTAATCTGAAATCATATTTGTGTGGCATATTTAAATCTGTATATACAAAAGGTTGTCCATGGGATTATTGGCCAGGTGAGACGGGATGCACATCGCTACCTACAGGAGATAGAGATGCGGGAAGAAGGGGGTACCCCGGCCATTGTGGAGTCTGTGAGGGCTGGCCTTGTCTTCCAGCTGAAGGAAGCTGTGACTGCAGATGCCATCATGCAAAAAGAGCTTGAACTTACAAAGTAATGTATTTTATCGACCTTTTCCTGTTTTGGTCTACTTTGATAGTGGCAAGCTACTTTGTTGTTGTTGCACCATATGATATTTTATGTTCGGAACGAACGGGACTTGAACCTGCAACCTTTGGCACCAGTTGCCAAACTGAAATGGGAAATGCACATATCCACTAGCCAAAATCCCCATTCTTAAAAAGAATGGTTCAATGGAGGTAGTTATGTGCGAGTGCCATACCAACACGTTTATGCAGTATATGTACTTAGTCAGCATTAAGGAAAAATCGAAAATATATATTTTGAGTTCTGAAAGAGCAGGACTCGAACCTGTTATACTGAGAGCTGTTCACACCAGGATACATGCAGTAGAATCCATGTTTCAGTGGAGCCATGTTTGTTTAACTGGGAAATGGAATGTACATAGTTGATGTACCTATTTTCGATATGTTATTTTCGATAGGGTGGGCAAAAACACTGTTATTAACACTTGCTGATTTATTTTTATATGTGATGAGTTGCCGGTCTCTGAACTGTGAAATTTTGTGCAACAATGTCCAACTCCATTCCCCGGCATCTCTGTTACGAGGATAATTGGTCACCGTGGTATATGCTTGGGTTCCTTTCGCTAAGCGAAAAGCACACTTTTCAGAGAAAGCACATATTTTATATTTTAATAATCGCAGAGATCCTAGCTTTTTTAGATTTTTCACAAACTGATTTCATGGTTACTTAAAACAGAAAATATTTGCCCTGCTGACCCATTCCGAACTCGATCTGTGTGCAGCTTCAGTTGTTATATCGAGAGTAGGAACATTGTTTTTACAAGTTCGTCACCAGAATTGAAGTGACATGTCTTGCACAGACCACCTGTGTTCGTCAAGACAAAACAAGTTTGTTTAGGTTTTAACATGGAAGTACAGCTTAGAACTTGAAGTCTCTGATTTATAACAATAATTTTCCTGTCTATGGTCAGTGACATATTGTGCTGCATTTTTGCAAACTGCACGGCTTAGCTTCTCGAGAACTGGTACATCTTGCATACAACTTGTGACCCATGGAAGAGGTACTGTTTGTGCAGAGAACTACCCGAGATCATATTGCCATGAGGTCAGTAGGCCCATACAAGCCGATGATGTCTGATTATATGTATTATAGGTGCGACAGATCTAGACCTTAAATTTTTTTAGCCAAATCAGGAAGTAAAGCAGTAATCACTGCATATTTTGACCTAACTCTTTTATAATTCATATTGAAATAAATTAGTCATTTGAAAATTTCTTGTGCCGAATGAATGAAACATTAGCATTTGGCTAACTGGCTAATAGCAAAAGTGGTCCCTGCTATAGTGAACAGACGTGTGCCTATATTTTCAGGAGAGCCATAGCAGCCTGGTCAGATGTACCTACCCTGGTATTGCTTGGGAGTACCGTGGCACCTCGCCTGCCTATCTTCTCCTTCCTCATACGACACCCTACCACAGGACTCTTCCTACATCATAACTTTGTGTGCACAGTTCTTAATGACATTTTTGGCATCCAGAGTCGAGGAGGTTGTGCCTGTGCCGGCCCTTATGCCCAGGTGAGCATACTTGAGGGATATAAAGGGACTTTCGTAGCTACAAGACCCGTGAATTGGTGGCCTATCTACCAGGCCTAATGTGGTAATCCACACAGCATATAGCCATACTAGTCATTTAAAGACATTATGTTATACATGTAGTTCAATTGAAGATTCAAAAACCTTTATTTAAGATTCATGACCAACCAAAGATCTTAGAGTACCGTATTCATCTTAATAAGCGCACAGTGGGCTGTGAAAAAATTTCATCCACAAAAGCTGAAAAAAGTGTAGATTCTAAGTGTAATAATAAATTCTATCACTTGCTTGAAAACTATGGGATACTTTGGAGGTCCTTTCTTTGAAAAAATGGGAAATGTGCGTATTTGGGAGTGTGTGCTTATTAAGATGAATACGGTATATGTGTTATAGTAGGGACAGATCTAGTTCTAAAGACAAAATTCACATCTGATTATTGAAGGATATACAGCAGGTTAGCACTGCCGGCCTGACTCTAAGCAATTTCTTAATTCACTTGCCAGGTGCTTACAATATACAATACAGTGGTACCTGCTCTAAAGACCACCTCCAATTTAAGACCACATGTCTTTTTAAGACCACTCTTTCAAGACCGAGTGCCGTATTTACATGTTAAATATACCTTCAATTTAAGACCACCTGCAGTATGAGACCGCTTTTTGTTAGCTGTAGGGGTGGTCTTAAATAGCAGGTACCACTGTACACTGAGAACTGAGTGAAGAGCTTTATTCTGTATTTGCAACCATATTACCTTGAAAATGGCACTGGTAACGACTAGGGAACAGGCATGTGATTGTCTTCAACAGCATCAATGGGCATATTGCTCTTTATGTAAAGTTGAATTCAAAATAGTCTACCCAGCAATTAGCCCAAATGTATGTACTGTTGCAATGCCTATACTTTGGAAGAGCTTGATCAAAATAAGAAGTCACTGTGGGTGTTCCAAGCTGGTATGTCAGTCAGCCTAGACTACCCTCATGCTTCACTGTGTACACAACAGGTATACATGTAGGTCTAACCAGCAGCTGAAGCTGATTCCAGTTTTAATCCATACAATCGGCAAATAAGGCCCACAGAGCTCTGATTAAAAAGAGGCGCTCCTTATTTTCACTAAGTTCATTTTACTCATTAATACCAAGGAGTGACCCTCAACATCATAATGTTATGAAAACTCTTACTCTGCACCAGCTCAAGTAATGCTCTCACTGAAGTGTGACCTGATTATGAGGTCCTGGAGGTGCATAAATAGGCAAGAGCAAGAACAGAAGCTTCAAGAACTGCCTATTAAAAAGAGAACGCTGCAGTCAGTGGAGGGCTAGGGCTGTGTATTCTCATTACTTTACAGTGTAATTTGCAACTTGATAGCTTGAAAACTTTTGCACATAGAGACACCAAACTTCAGACAGTAAATCTAGATGCATAACTTAATACCTCACAAAAATCATATAACCACAGGTACAAAAGTGACTGGTTTATTCAAGGTTGCTTTAACATAAAAACTAATGGGAACACACAGCTCTAGTGCTCCAAATATTTGTATATTCAGTTGTGTATTGGGGCAAATACACACCTTAGAGCTAATTCTGACCTTTCCTATTGATGCACATTCAGTGCTAAGTATCTTGCTGCAAAATGAAACAACATTTTAAAAACAAAGATGAACAGCTGTCCTGTTGAAATATGAGAATATGACCTTGTTGTTTCTGTCAAGCACAGAATCAAAATAAAACCAGCCACGAGGGGCCTCTGACCCTTCAGACTACACATACATGAATGTCCATCATAGCACTATAACCTTTGCACATTTGTGCTCAGGCTATACAGCCATGCCTCCCAGAGTCGGATGGTCCAATGACCTGCTTGGGTGGTTTTATTATTTTTCATGGTGCTTGCTAGGGGCAATTTTTCCAGTGTGTGGTGAAAAAAGCTGTAAACTTTTGACTGATGAGACATTACTCTACACAACAAGAAAGCAGTCGACAGGCTTCATGACATGCTGTATTTTCTGCTGCATGTGTATTTAATGGGGAAATTTGACATGCTGATACATCAGCACCGGGTCTGTTGGGGTTAAAATACTGACCACTACAGGTGGGATGCATGAGTACCTGCTGTATGTGACCACCACAGTGAGACCGCCTGCTGCATGTGGCCACAACAGTGAGAGACCACCTGCTGTATGTGGCCACAACAGTGAGAGACCACCTGCTGTATGTGGCCACTAAAGTGAGACCACCTGCTGTATGTGACCGCTACAGTGAGACCACCTGCTGTATGTGACCACTACAGTGAGACCACCTGCTGTATGTGACCACTACAGTGAGACCACCTGCTGTATGTGACCACTACAGTGAGACCACCTGCTGTATGTGACCACTACAGTGACAGACCATCTGCTGTATATGACCACAACAGTGAGAGACCATCTGCTGTACATGTATGTGACCACTAGAGGGAGACCATGTGCTGTATGTGACCACTACAGTGACAGACCATGTGCTGTATGTGACCACTACAGTGAGAGACCATCTGCTGTATGTGACCACTACAGTGAGAGACCATCTGCTGTATATGACCACTACAGTGACAGACCATCTGCTGTATGTGGCCACTACACAGAGAGACCATCTGCTGTATGTGGCCACTACACAGAGAGACCATGTGCTGTATGTGACCACTTTTGTGTGGTAACAACGGTCAATTTCTTTGTAAATTTACCTTTAATGAAAGACCACCTGTTGTATACAGCCACTTTTACTTGATGGAAGGAGTGGTCACATACAACATTAGCTACAGTATAGAGTAGTGTGTATCTCAAATGCCATTCTTTTTCATATTAACTTCCACATGTTCTTCTTATGTCAGACCCTCTGAATGCTGGAAGATTTCATTTAACTTATACTTACTGCAGTTTGATTTGCATGTACCAGTGTTCTTCCATTAAAAAACACAACACTAGACTGTACATATACAAATAATGTATACAGGAGGTTACTGATGACCAATTGAAAGTGTACATGTATATTATCCTTCTTGTGTTGTTTTGTATGTTGTTGTCATTGTGACTTATATCCAGGAGCACGGAAGTGTAACCTTGTTTACCTCTTTACAACCCTGTGGTTTGTAGATATCCAACCTACATGTATATATCATGTATCTAAGCATCACAGATATACATGTATGACTCTTTCTCTCTCTCTTTCTCCCTCCCTCCCTCCCTCATATAGTATGGCTGTCCCCATATTGCTCCTGGGCAATACGTACACCTAAATCATTACAGCTAGCATCTTTGAGTGAATTTCTGTTGAAAATTAAGTTGGGGTGCACCATTTTGTTCAATTTGAGCATAGAAACAGATCGGACCATCCTTGAACACCAAAAGTTGAACCAAGTCAATGGGGTATCAGCTCATCCTTAACACTAGGGCCTGACCTGGGTCAATATGGTGTCAGTCCCTCCTGGAACACAATGACTAAATTTGGCCAATATGGTGTCATGAAGAAAGTGGGTACCCCATTCAGTCTTGTGTATGTTTTAGACAAAAGACCATCATAGTAAGCAGTTGTTTTGTTTAGCTTGGACAGATTGTAAGGTATCTTTCATAAATGGCACATGCCTGGAGTGTTGCAGCTGATACATGGTAGAAAATTTGTAACTCTAGCCTAGTTTTGTCTGTTACAGGACCTACTGGGTATTGACGAACAGTTGGCAGTGCGCATTGAGGACCTGCTGGTGGAAGACAGGTATGATATGTAATTACTCTCGTACTAGTATATCTTGGAGTAGGTCACTCATTATCAACATACACTACACACGTACATGCATATGTGAAGCTGGGAAATATGTTATTAGGGCTCCAGTTCGTGCAATAATGTAATGCTGACAAAATGCAGAACATGTACTACCCCATTGCGGAATGTGTTAATTGGCTTGGTTTTGTGAAAGTAGGTCAGAAGACTTATGAGCTAAACGAAACACGTCAAGACAAGTTGAAACTGCTTGTGACTTTCCCTAGTAGTATGTTTGCATATAGTCTTCATAGAAATGTCTGTAATACTTTCACTAGTAACTTGTGTAGGCGTCAGTAGGTGCGTTTCGGCGTTTCAGGGCGTTTCCCGGAATTATACAGCATTTGCCAGCATGAGACAGCGTTACAAATGCTGGGAAACGCCGACTAATGCTGGGAAATGCCAAAGTCCAATTATTAATAAGCCTTTTGGAGCTCAGCATTAGCCTGCGTTAGTTGGCGTTTGCCAGCGTTAGTTAGCATTTCCCAGCATTTGTAATGCGGGCTAACACTGTCTCACGCTGGCAAACACTGTAACGCCGGGAACCACCCTGAAAAGCCGAAACGCCCCTACAAACACTAAAACAAGTTACTAGTGTTTTAAGAGAACCAATGCAAAACTAGATATCCTTCAGTCCTTATAATGACCTATACATATATGCATGTCATTTTCTTCACTTTATATTGCAGTCGCTTGGATAGGGTCCACTTGAGGAGATACAAGGAATACTCTGAGAAAGAAATCCTCAGGTAAGGAAGACCTGTCAGGTGTATCTTGACCTATGTCTTCAAAAAAATTGACTGGGTTGACCTTTTGGTTTGCAAAATAGAAAGCCCTGGGGTAACTCTGGTGGTCCACTTGTCATTAAGATCTCACTTTTCTGTAGCAATATGTAGCCACTTAACTCTTTTAGTGCGACATTTTAGACTGAGTCAACAACTTTCCTGAGCACACTTGAGTGCAATGCATTAAAAGTGTGCAGAAGAAAGCTGTTGACCTGGAGACCGTTATATTCTCTGTAGCTTCAGGCATGCTGGTATCTTAATGAAAGGTCCTTTTACAAGGAACATCAGTCTGGGACCCTTATTATCATTCAGAGCAGTTTGTGTTATAAGTAGTTCCACTTAAGTCGCAGTTGGTATTAGAACAGTAAAGACAAATTTTTGTTCACAAATGAAACCTTAAAGGTGTAATTTTAGCTGAAAAAAATTATGGTGACAGTTTTTGCTGGGTGGCATTTTCAGTTGAAAAGAAACATCATGAGGGAAAAATATAAATACCAAAAACAAGTAAACAAAAATATGCCTGCTACTTGTCATGAAAAATTGAGAGACCGACCAAAGTGCATCAACAGGAGATTTTTATTACTTTAGAAAGGAAGGGATCAATTGTTTAATTTATGTTGATAAGCAAAACTTGTTTTAAGTGCCATGAATGTTAATCAGAGAACTTGAATAACGATGGACAGTCTTTATGTGTTATGCTTATACACTCAACTTGAATTTTTTATACCATTTTCAATGAAATGAGGTAAACTCATGGGTTTTTTTGTTTGTTTGTTTGTTTTTTGGGGTTTTTTTTTTTTTTTTGTTGTTGGTTTTTTTTTTTTTTTTTTTTTTTTGTGTTTTGTTTTTTTTTCAAATTTTTTGTACCTTTGACTAGGTAAGGAATGGAGAATACATGTATACAGAACTTTGTTCACCAGGCAAAGGTAAAAGCTGCAGGCTATAACATTATGCTTCAGTTGAATCCTTTCATAGTTGATTTAGTGAACAGCTGTGCTTGGTGCTGATTGGGCCCAATGCCCCCCCGACCTACACCAAAGAAAGCTGTAGACCTGGAGCATAACATCTTTACAGGTGTTGTTTACAATTCTTTTTCAAAATAAATCATAGGAATGAGAAATTAAAGTTAAACTTATAAGCAGATGGCATGATACATATGTACATCATGCATTTTTGGAACGATTTGGGTGAGAAAGGATTCAAGCCCCCATACAGATTTACTCAATGCACACTCACATGCACATGTAAAGTGAAATTTCCCTGTTCAGACTGCTCTGAAATGAGGCCAGTCCAGTATTGCAACCAACCCTGTTGCTATCCTATTTATATTGAACATTTTATCTCCTATATTAACCCTTAAAGTGCAAATCATGGCTATAGTTGTTTTCTCATTGCAGTTAAACATATAATGGTTGAAAGATTTAAATTCCTCTTAAAGATACCTTCCATTCATATACCATCAAGCTTAGTCTAAAGAAAAAAGTAGTCTTAGTCAACAGCTTTCCACAGGACACTTTGCACACGTTGTGCAAAGTACCCCAAGGAAAGCTGTTGACTCAATCTTAAATCAGCACTTTAAGGGTTAAGACATCTCTCTCATTGCAAACCTGTTTTCTCCATTCCTGTTGGTGGTCTTCATAGAGAGATTCAACGGTACATGAATGGTCTTGTTTCTGGTGAGAGGGACCTAATAAGAGGGACACTGTGATTGGCTTAAATAAATGAGGTCTGAGTTCTTGTTTGTTTGCACGGTGTCTACAGCACAATAATGTATATACAGTGAAACCTCATTATAACGACACTCAGATGTCCGACATATTCAATATAATGACACAAATTTTCATGGGAACAGCTTTATTTTCTTTGTTTTTTGTCTCATTTATCTGACATATTCAGTTATCCGACACATTTCTTAGGGAACAGATGGTGTCATTATAACGTGTTTTCACTGTAGATGCAGTAACATGTAGTACATGAATTAAGGAAAAAAGGGGAAATATTACTGATATCACTAGTAACTTGTTTCGGCGTTAGTGGGTGCGTTTCGGCGTTTCAGGGCGGTTCCCGGCGTTACACAGCGTTTGCCGGCGTTACAAATGCCCGCAAACGCCGACTAACGCTGGCAAACGCCGAAATCCAATTAAGCCTTTTGGGGCTCGGCGTTTGCTGGCGTTAGTCGGCGTTTGCCGGCGTTAGTCGGCGTTTGCCAGCGTCAGTCGGCGTTTGCCAGCGTTTGACACCCTTTCAACGCCGGCAAACGCTGTGAAACGCCGACTAACGCCGGCTAACGCTGGCAAACGCTCAGTTGTCCTCTCAACAAGCATACTCAATGGGATACATGTAAAATTTGAATTCAGTTGAACTGGGATTAGAAGGATCCATGGAAATTTGTGTCTTGTACTTGTACTAATCATCAATGTACTTTTAATTTTTATACTCATGGGCAATACAACATAATTATCTGTAATATTATGATGATGATTTATCCATTGAGGTGAATGTGTAATGAATGACTTTGCTCATGATCACTGATATATATATATTTTGGTCACTCCAATCTTGGTTGCAAAGTAAAGACAAACAACCCTGTTTTCAATTTTATTTAAACACAGCACAGCAATTTTTTATTGTTTGTACCCCACAAGTCAGCAATGCATAGCTTCGTGCTAGCATAGATGTAATCCCTGTGAATATAATACATGGAATTTATTATTAAATCCCATGTATTATATTCACCCGGAATCTATGCTAGCCCATACCTGTCAACATTCCACACCTCAAATAGGAAGATTTTTAAAAAATTTTTAAAATCCATGGGGGAGATTTGTATTTCAGAATATAATAGAAAATTCTAAAATGCAGGAGATTCTACCAAATTTGCAAAATTTTGTTTATAAATAAAAAAATTGGGGTGAAAAAGTGGGAGATTCCCACCTTATGGGGGAAGACTTGACCGGTATGCTAGCCCAAAGCTATACATTACTGACTTCAATATAATACCTGGAATTTAATAATAAATTCCATGTATTATATTCGCAGGGATTCACATCTATGCTAGCACAAAGCTATGCATTGCTGACTTGTGGGGTACAAACAATAAAAAATTGCGGTGCTGTGTTTAAATAAAAATTGAAAACAGGGTTGTTTGTTTGTCTTTACTTTGCAACCAAGATTGGGGTGACCAATATATATATATATATATATATATATATATATATATATATATATATATATATATATCAGTGATCATGAGCAAAGTCATTCAGTACACATACACCTCAATGGATAAATCATCATCATAATATTAAAGATAATTATGTTGTATTGCCCATGAGTATAAAAAATAAAAGTATATTAATGATTAGTACAAGTACAAGACACAAATTTCCATGGATCCTTCTAATCCCAGTTCAACTGAATTCAAATTTTACATGTATCCCATTGAGTTTGCTAGTTGAGAGGACTACAGAGCGTTTGCCAGCGTTAGCCGGCGTTAGTCGGCGTTTCACAGCGTTTGCCGGCGTTGAAAGGGTGTCAAACACTGGCAAACGCCGACTGACGCTGGCAAACGCCGACTAACGCTGGCAAACGCCGAGCCCCAAAAGGCTTAATTGGATTTCGGCGTTTGCCAGCGTTAGTCGGCGTTTGCCGGCGTTTTTAATGCCGGCAAACGCTGTCTAACGCTGGCAAACGCTGTGTAACGCCGGGAACCGCCCTGAAACGCCGAAATGCACCCACTAACGCCGAAACAAGTTACTAGTGTATGGAATATCAATAGAACACTAGAACTTCAGTCCATACAAGTAACATCTCAAGACATCTATTATTACGCTCACAGCTGTGATGTGCACAGTATTTCAATGATGTCACATAGTTCTTTCCGAGCGCAGATGGTGTCCAGTTTTTTGTCTCTAGGGAGACTCACAGTTCTCTGGTGAATGAGCCTTCACAAGCAATGTTGTCATCGACAAAGCGGTTATGAGGTTGTGACATCATTCTGAGCAAACCCTGTAAAGTGAGGTTTCCAATATTGTAATTACATAATTATGCTGTATTTGCTTGACATCAAATTAAGGGAGTTACAGATTGCAGAACAGCTGTCATGTAATGCTAGATGTTCACTTGTTCTGACAATAACATTTTTGCTGTTCATGACCTTACAGACAAATTTGATGAATTGCTTATGAAATTGCGTATCGACGGTTAATCTTTACAAACGTGGCAATAAAGCATTATGAGTACGATATGGAATTTTCTACAGGTGCCTGATGGCTTTCCTCCATGCAGTGAAGAAACTTCCAATTTCTTTTCTAGTAAAATCCCACAATTGGCATCCATAAAGTGGCATACAATAAGATTTAAATAATGTATATTATTTTGGTGTCCCAGAAAATTGTGCCGAATTGAGACATTTAATAATGTGTTTACATCTGTATAAAACCTAGTTATAGTTTTTGAGAAGCTCTCTTTCATAGGGTTATATCCAACTACATGGCCAAGATGTTCAAATATTGATACTTTACAAATTGGTATTCTGTTCAAATACAATGCCAGCTAATCATTACTACTGCCACAGCTCCTATGTTTAGACTTATCAGGATTTAACTCTACTTTGTATTTGATAGCAGAAGCAGAACATATATCAAGCATTTTTGACATTGATGACACAGTAGAGGCCATGAGAGCCACATCATGGACATAGGCAAGGGCACCTGTGATTATATTCCCAATGTAACAGCCATAGCCGGAACATTTTAAGCGTAACATCAGCTCATCAATATATACTCCAAATAATAGTGGAGAAAGTACCCCCACCTTGTTTGACTCCGTTCAAGCTACTGAATGGCTCTGATTTAGCATGTGCCCATGCAACACTTACACTCTGATTGGTGTACATATTTAATATATTTATGTCTCTGGCTCTTCACATGCAGTGACTTCTTAACTGTTGAAAGGCTTTGTGGGATATGTTTGGGTTACCTGTGCCTAATAATGTCAGTAGTGATGACGTGGGTTGCAAGCTGTGTGATTCAGTAGTGGCTGCTATAAGAAATACCCTCAACAGGTCACCACACACACCTGCATGAAGGGTTGACTGCGTGATGTGCAAGAGAGTCCCAGGGTAGATAAGTGTCAGCTTACCAGGTTTCTATGCTCTATAAGTAAGGTCTGTCAGTCTGTCGGTCTCTATCTATAACATGGAATAGATAGCACTGGTTATATAGGGCCCTCATAAATATGGACTTAAAAGGGTGATGGTCTATCAATGGGATCTCAAACAGGGGCCCATTGCAGATGCATTTTTATAGTTGATACCAGTCTCAGGTCCTTCATGTTCACAGTGTTGTGTGTCATTTTTTCAGACCTGGGTTTACAAGGCTCAGTCTGCCATACTTCATGAATGACGAGGCCATAGACTTCGTGCTGGCAGCTGTTAAGATGGTGGCTGACTGGGGCTGGAAGCTGCTGCCACAGGTAGACAGTTTCTAATGCTGTACAGCCATTTACACTTCCACTTTATTATTATTAAGACACATGAAGGAATACCCCCCCCCCCTATTTTCTGAAATTTATCTGATGCTCTCAAGACATGCATATATGCATAAGGTAAACTGCATTCAGTGAATGACTTGAAGCTGAAGTGGTACCATGTGATTTTGGTATTATAAATTTGAAGGTTAACTTTTCATGGGGTAGTGTTCACAAAAGTATCACTATGAGTGCATGAAGACAGATGCAAAGGACAAAGAGGTGCTGACATCAAGTGTACAATCAGAGAACTATCTATGTGTGCACATTTAGTGAATAAAAATTTCCATTTCCATGTATCTAGCAAATGTCAAGGGTTGTACGTTAACACTTGAAATTGCTTTACAATAGCATGAGTACGACCATTGTAAAACTAATAAAACAGTAGGTAAATGCGACATATCATGTAACCACCTTAGGTATTTCAGCAGCAATTTCTCAGCTTATTTTCTGTGCATCTTTCAGTATATTTTCAATCCAGAAACTGGAGAATGGAGACATCGTAGTCATCAAGTAAGTAATTTCTTTGATTTCTACAGAGGCAACTATTTATGCCATTTATTTGATTTATCCATATTGATGTACATGTTTTGAATTTGTTATTGATTTTACTTTGAAACTACCTCTTCATGATGGTTTCAGTATGCTTAAATAGTGTACGAGTTGAGGTCTGCTCAGGTGAACGTAATATCATTAATCTATTCCCTTATGTTTACGTAGTCTAATCATTCTGATAATGAGAGTCCTTTTCCCTGTGGGAGCCTCTTAGTTGCTTTGACCTGTCTGTTTCACCACTAAGATGCATTGCTCAGTCAGGCTACTGTTCACCTCATTAGTATAACTGTTTCTGTGAGATAAAGGTCACACAGGGAATTAAATGGCTTCCATGAAATGATATATAGATTTCTTGTTCTCAGATGAGAAGAGATGTTACCAGCATGCTATTCTGTAAATTTTCTGTCATTTTTTGAATATGACTTCAACACCATAATATTAACAGACATGACATAATTTATAACATAAATGCACATGTAAATGTATTATAATACCACCTGTGGACATTATCTTGTTTAGGCTGGTTATAAATTTAACAAATGGATTCTTAGATGCAATTTATTAAGTAAATTCTGCTGTGCAAGAATTTATAACTTGTTTGTGTATATTCTGTGACAGCCATGTGTTTGGTGAAATTACATATTTCTAACCAAACTGCATGTATAAAAAATGCCCCATAATGAATCGAGTGATTTTATTCTGACAGGTGTTTAAAGACCGCAAGTGGTTAGGATATATATGTTACCACAGTGGACAGATGAAATACTCGGACCCTCCCATGCCAGTAAAAGGTCCCCTGCCAAAAGACTTCCAGGTTAGTATCTGCATACAGCAGTCCGTGTGTGTGCAAGATGAACTTGCCTCTCTGGCCAGGCTTATCCTGCCTGTGGCACTACCATTAGCCTGCAGTCATGCCATGTGTACT
Source organism: Hermodice carunculata (assembly GCA_964020975.1). Lineage (NCBI taxonomy): Eukaryota > Metazoa > Annelida > Polychaeta > Eunicida > Amphinomidae > Hermodice > Hermodice carunculata. The sequence continues at coordinate 47,601,955 of OZ026619.1, forward strand.
TGTAGCTGCCCAGGGAGACCACTCGACTCCTCTTGGGTCTGACCATTGAGTGGTCTCAACAGAGAGATATTGCAGTAGTCCCTCTTTTGTAAGCTTCCTACCACCATAAATAACCACCACAGACCCCCACCCCTCACAAGAGGTCCCTTGTATATGCAACAAGTATCATGGCATTTTAATTTTATTCTACCCATCCCCTAAGAGAGCCCCCATCCCCTTATAAGGCCACATTTCTGGGCCTTATTGAACTTTAGGGGACCCGAGCCTCTATAGGGGAATTCCCATAACGATGTCTATATTTCTACCTGAAGTGAAGATTATTGCGCCGCAGGCATTATGGTAATATTCTTATATATTTTTCTAGTAGAATAGATGTTTGCGCCGCAGGCATTATGTCATTAAAATATAAAAAACTGGAATTTATTCCGTGACAGCATCGATGGAATCGATTATCTTGCCGCCATTTGCATATGCACCGAACGACTTTTGACAATGATATTACCCACAATGCAACACCGCAGCTCGATTTTAACCAATGGGGGGACGTCTACTAGATTAGCCATGTGTGCGTGTTTACCTTCACGAGCCAGGTACATGTGATGCCCTGGGATATTCCCAGGGATGGTCTCAGCGTTCTTTCTTTCTTGAAAATTTTTTCTTCGAAATAGTTAAGCAATACAGTCAAAACTCATTACAACGACACTCAGATATCCGACATATTCACTTAACGACACACCTTTTCAGGAACAAAAAGTACATTGTTCAATGTAATGTGATTCATTTATCTGACATATTCAGTTATCTGACACAATTTCAGGGAACAGATGGTGTCATTATAATGAGGTTTCACTGTACTTTTATTGTTCATGATTATATTCAAAATTATATGATACGGTCCCCAATTGCACTTGCGGCATCCATCATGGATTATCGGCAGAAAAGCTGATGTTTAATTTACATGTTAGGACCGGTCGGAAGTCATCTCGGATAAGTGATTCATGTTGCTAATGATTATTTAAAACACATCTGGAACTTTCGTGAACTTTGAACCATTATTGGTCTTATAGAGGCTCAGGTCCCCTAAAGTTCAATAAGGCCCATTTCTGGTGCAGTTGGCAGGTCTTATAAGAGAGGGATCATTGAATATGATTATTGTACATATGGACATTCAGCCGTGTGGTTTCAATTTTGTTCTCACTTATTGGAGTGTATCCATGAATACATGGCTGTAGCAAGAAAGCTAGGTTTCAAACTTGTAAAAATATATACAGTAGTAATTCCTTTAGCTCATTCCACACTATGGTCACAGGCCTTGGTCAGTGGTTCTGGCACTGACTTCAGACTATAGGCATGTTGGTACTTGAACGAAAACTCTTTTCATGAAGAAGTTAAATAATAATTATGCAATTGTCATCTTAAATGTAGGCAAATATACGGAAAAATCAGGGACTGGTATGGAATGAGTTAAGAGACCAACCTGTGGAGAGATCAGGTGCCTGTTAAGACCAGGTTCACCAGGCCCCTAAGTCCACCTTTTTCATGTTAGTCACCTGCAACAAGAGAGCACCTCCTTTATGTGACCACCTTTAGACCTGCCCTACAGGTGATTTCTCAAAAGAGGGACTTGTACATGTATGTATTATACACATTTTCAAACCTGTACATGTGGACTTTTGAGACAAAATTTAAAGTTTACAAAATAATAATAAAAATAGTAGTTATTGTATAAATACCTATATCTGCATACTAGTATCAGCGCTACACTGTTTTTCCTTTCTCTTGTGAATGATTACATAGATATGTAAAATGCATCCCTGGTTTGATACACATCAGGCAGCAGTTCAAGCTGTGGCCAGACCAGCACTTGAGCTCCTACAACAACTTGGATGGAAAGTACTTGGTAAACCCAACAGCACTGACTTTTAGGTGTCTATGTTGCCAGGCATGGGATTGTGTCATGAGGCCACGAGAATCTTTGACACAGGTGAAACTGGGATACACACAGCTGTGCCCTTTAAATAATACAAACCAGTCAAACAAGGTCAAGAAGTATAAAAGACTCGGCAAGTGGCAAGGAGGCGAATGTGCCGGTTTACAAATAAGTTTTGCTCTATAACTATGTAGAGGCCTATATATATTGAGTGTACTATAGTATAGTCAAGTACGACAGTCTGACCGGTTTCGTCTTTAAAACGGACTCTTCAGGGACTGGTTGTAATGGACACAGACATCGGTATTTATACCCTAACGTAACTGGCCTTAGTGACCTATTGTTACGTTGTGGTGTTACGCCTTTTGGGATGTGCGTAACGTTGGCTGGCGGTTGGGTCAACGCATCAGCCAGTGGCCCAGATATCATGAGTAAACTGTCAACAGAGAACATCACGTGATCTGGGTGATGACTTAATTCTCATAGGGGAAGCCCATGCTCTCCCTGTCATTCTCCGTGGTGGGGATGCCCCACGGATGGGGGGAAAAAAAAAAAAAGGTAAAGAAGTAACTGTTTTTTACTTCCAGGAATGTCTAGAGAAGGCCAGTGAGGTATTTGACAGAGCAGCACAGGTAATATTGTTACTTGACCTCTTTGACCTTGTCTCCCTTAAACCAGCTGGTGTTCAAATGTCATCTGCTTCAATGACTTGGATTAATTTCAGCAGTGGTGAAAAACAGTTTTGAACAATATTGTACATGTGGCACCTATCAAGATAACATACACCAGGTCAGCAGCTTTCCTTAGCATGGATTGGGCTTGTAGGAAAGCTGTTGACTCAGTCTCTGTTCAGGGGAAAGGTTTAACTATCAATGTTTGGTTTCAGACTGAGTCAACAGTTTTCACGTACATGCTGAGGAAAGCTGTTGACCCAGACCACCCTTTTTTTCCAGTGGAAATACAAGCATACTGGTATTTGAATGTAAGGGCTTCTTTGAGAAATAGAGAATCCAGTGTGGGTAACCCATTGAGAATAATGTCAGGATCATGAGTTGTTGGATTTTCATTTATTCGCAAGGCTCTGCCGAGCAAAAGCATGAAAAGCCAACAATGAGTGATCCCAACATTATCCCCAATGGGCCACCCATACTGAATTTTCTTTCTCCCATGTCTAAAAAGGGCAAATACGACCAAATCAAAGTATTATTGGAGAAATAAGTTTGAAAACGACGCCATTTTGAAAGTGAGAGGAGTTGGTATTTTATTAAATGCACAATGGCCTCTCATTCTTTTGTCTATTACTTGAAGCCAGTGAGTGACAAATCAAATGAAAAATAACAATTAAAACCTTATCCTTCACACCCATTCAGGATAAGCTTCAGGCATACATGTAGGAGAAATTTGAATCTGGAACCACTGCTCGCAATTGCTTACTTGATGAAGACTTTTCTTATGACTAGTGCTGAAAAATTGATCATGTCCATGGTAAATGTATTTACTCTTCTCTGATGCTATTGGTACTTTGTAATATGTACCCATCTTTCTGACAAAAAAAAAGAAGCATGGAATTATATGGTTTTCTAGGTAAAGTATAATTTAGGTTTTGATCAGAATGTGAACATTGTACATGTATGATTCTTATTGAGATATTTTAATCCTGTACTTTTCAAGCTATCCGGGGCTTTGCCGTGCGGCTGCCTAATAGGTTGAATGTGTCATTGTTTCAGGGCACTGTACATTTAGGAGATCAAAGGTTGTTATATGAAGGGGAAGCAAGGGAGTTACGTTGGTTCCTGCTTCCAAGTGAAGCCTTACAGCATCTGAAAGGAGCCACAGGGGATGCAGCTCAAGTGCACAAACTGCCATTTCACCCTCCTAGATATCCTCTCACTAAGGAAGACCTGGCAAAAACTTGTGGATTACATGATGTCACAAAAATACTGGACAAAAAAGCAAAATCAGAGGGAACCACAAATGCAGAAAATAGTACTGAAGTCACAAAGGAGCAAGAGACATCATCAGTTGATCCATCGGAAAAGTTTCAGGATGGCCTGAAGCGCCACCTGCAAGAAGGGTTTGTAGGCAGCCGGTCCTGGGATGAAGATGGAGAAACAGATGCCGGTTCCAGTGCTTCAGAAGAAAAACTTAATCTTGAGCAGAGGAGAGCTAGTGGCACAAAAAGGATTTTGAATTTACCCAAATCAAGTTGTAGTACCCTGAGAATGGACTCGACTGTACTGGACTCCCCCAGGAGTCCAGTGGGTCATATTGCATGTGCTGTTGTGGAGGCTGGAGCGTGTGACACAAACAATTCCTCATTACCAGCTACACCACCAAACCCACGCGGATCCCCCTCCGAAACCGGCAGCAAATTTACCTTTGAAGCCGAGGGGTCTGAGACTATAAATGGGGAAGTGTCATTGGAAGACAATAGTGACCAGAACTCTGAAGGGCAGAAAAAGGAAGAAACTGAAGACAACAATTCTGAGAAAACTTCCCCAAAGAAGGCAAAACTTAGAAAATGGCAAGTGCCACCCAAAGAAATATTTAAACCATTTTTAGAGGTGAGTACTTTATCTCTAGGCATTGACCAACCACCATGCAGCAACTGCTTAGGGGAATTTTGATCAAAAGTTATCACTTCCATGTGTCATATTTGAAAAGTCGTCCATGCAAGCTATGCAATGTATTAGAATTATGTGCATGTGCTAGGAACTGATACTCAAATTCTTGGTTTTTTTGTTTTTGTTTTTGTTTTTGTTTTTGTTTTTTTTTTTTTGAAGTTACACAAAATTTATGTGCACCTATGTGACTTTCAAAACATATTTATGATAACAATTCTTTTTCTTTATCTTTGTTTGTTTTGGAGTTGTAGAAAACTTGCTCTGAAGTTCAAACAGATTGAGATACTTCCAAATTTGATAGGCTGTGTTTACAAAAAGAAGCCCAAATAAAAAAAGTGCCAAAAAAAATTTCTCAAAGTCATATAGGTCTATATTAATTCTGTCCAAAAAAATCTGACGATTTTTTATTGAAGTTGTAAAAAGTTGAAATAATATTTGAATAGGTAGGTACAATTTCACATCTTTGTCACAAATGTCTGTGTTTACTCAATAGCTGACTCACAAAGTAAAAGTTGTATCCAGACATTGATGCTCTTAAAACTCTTTTAACAAATTTATATTTTTAAGATATTTTCTTTAATAATACCTTTCAATCCATGGACCTCAAGAGGTGCTACATATACTTTCAAAAACATTGTCTTCCATTTTATGTTACCATAAACTGCAGAATTGGCAGTGACCTCTGAAAGATTTGTTAGGTATTCCTTTCCAATATATCTAACAGCAGAACATGCTTAGAGGTATACATACATGTGGATTTATCTGTTGATGTAAAGTTTTATGTTAAAAGTATTGTAATGACTCTATTATACAGGCATTACAGGAGTACGAGATGATCAAGAATGGAGACCGTGTGTTAGTGTGTCTCTCAGGGGGTAAGGACTCCCTGTCTCTGCTTCATGCTATCAAGCAGTACCAGTTCTATGCTCGCAAACAGGTCAGTTTCAGGGGTAGTAGGGGTGGGGGTATTTAACTATGGTTCATTGGAAGTAAAAACCAGTATTATATATTTTGCAACAAAATGATGTACTCTTTACACCTTTTTTATGCACATAAAGTAAAGCCAAGGGGCTGTCACACCTGTTCTGCATAATTCCACTGACAACAGTGAAGTAATCCATAAGGCTGTTACACTCACTCAACATAGTCCCACTGACAACAAGACATTTGATTGCAAAACAGTGAAGTAAGTCATAAGGCTGTCACACTCATTCAAGATAGTCCCACTGACAACAAGACATTTGATTACTGAACAATGGAGTCAATCTTCTGCAGTCTATTAATCATACAATATGGATAATTTAAAATTAATGCAATACGTGCAGAAAGATTTCATGTCCTTTGATTGTAATTGTCAGCATTTGACCTAAACTTGTTGACACACAGTTTTCTATCTAATATAAAGAGAAACTTGATAAACCCGAATTGACATCTCCGATGTGAAATCAGGAAAAATACCTGTAAATCTAAAGGAGCTTCAGTTCTCCAATGTTTGACAGAGCTTACTGGATCAGCATTGTCAGATTACATGAATGATGTGAATATTTAACACATTGCACGCCTGTGAAGAGCTCAGTTGTAAGTGTGGGTTCTCTGTGTTTTCAGGGTATTGAGTTTGAAATGGGTGCTGTGACAGTTGATCCCCAGACCCCCTCCTATGACCCCAGCCCACTGAAGGGCTATCTACAGTCCCTAGACACACCATATTTCTACGAATCGCAGCGTAAGTACATTTACATCCGATTAATTTTTGTGCCCTGTTACTGTATTACTGTCAAAATGTGTATATACAGCCTATATGTTAAAAACATTGGGTTGTTGTTATACTGATGGATCCAAAACACATCATAGAACAGTGTTTGTGGAAACATAATATTTTGAAGATTTTAAACTTTTATACCCATATACAGTACAAATGGGAAACTGGGAAAGTCAGGTTGATAGTGTAAATGTAATTGTGTGGAAAACAATTTCCTACCAAAATTTTAATTCAAAATAAACATGATTTATATCCTGGTTGGTACAAGTCCACAGCATTTTCCTTGGTGTCAGTTGGCTGCAGCATAGTATGATGATGGGCCTTATCTAGAATTGTCACCAAAATATTTTGGACATTTTGGGATAATTTGATTCGGATATGATAAAAAATATGCCAATTTTTATGTTTAAAAAAGTAAATTCAATGATAAATATTCAAATCGGGAAAAGCATTTTACTTAGCACACTGCACCGACTGAGATAATTCTGTGTGTTAAAAAACAGAACTATGTGTATAGTGTTTGTACATTGCCTCCTGTGTATGTGCCTTATTGCCATCACCATGCTCAACTGAGACCACATTTAGCTTCCAGTACCCAAATTGGTTTTCTGAAAGGTATATCAACGAGTCAGATTTTCCATCCTGAAGGTTCCTGAGGGGAATTGACATAGCTTGACACTGTGAATACAGACACTATGCATGTCATCATATGCTTTTAATTATGCTGTGTGTGGCTCATGTACCTGGTGTGACCAGCCACTGTCTGATGTATGGTAGCCATGTATGCAGTTGACTTCAAAATGACATGGAAAAACAGCTCACCTGAGAGGAAGTTGGCCACAGTCTTCGTAGAATATGACAATTATTTCCAGTTTGCTGCTGTGTTTATGTCAATGGTCTCTTTTACACAGCAATCATGGACACTGCCGCTAGCCTGGAGGATGGCTGTGCGTCTATATGCAGCTTTTGCAGTCGCATGAAGCGTGGCCGCATATATCATTCTGCAAGGCGAGAAGGTTACAATGTGCTGGCGCTTGGGCAACATCTGGATGATCTGGCTGAAAGGTAGGCCTCAGTCGGGTGATGAACAACACTTGACCAAAGTACATGTTTACACATTAACTTTGTGGTTATGAGAATCTTTGAAGGAGTTACTTCACTGACTGGGTAGAGAGTCTTGAAAAAATGATACCAAGAGCACGTTCAACACATACAGACACTCACACACACGAGCCTTACCAAACCTGAGCAACCGAACCCAAGCTTACTGGGTTTCAGGATTGAAGCCCGGCTTGGGTTCGGCTTTTACAGTCACTAAATGTTCAGGTTTGGTTATCATTGTTAATGTTGGCAATAAAGTTAAAAGGTCACTGAGGTTACCTTGGTACTTGTATACACTTTAAACAATGCAACAAACGCTACTTTGCAATTAAGTGCATCACATGGGTTGCATTAATCTCCGGAATTGTGTTAACAATAGTAATGCCCCAGTGCAAAAGGGTAACGAGCTATAAACCCCTGTTTAAATAAAGCTTTTAATGAACATTCTAATATGTGTAAGTTTATTTATGGCATGCTTGAATTGCATATACCGAACCCGAACGGTACCCGTTGCGGGATCGGTAATATGTACCGAGTACCCAGTTCGGTTTCAAAATGCATGTTCGGTCAGGCTCTAATACATACATAGTTACATACAGTATATGCAAATACATACACTTACCACTATCCTGGGCACCTTAGTAACAATTACAGCAAGCTCAACAGATTGAGATTATTGTCAGATTTTAATTCTTTGGATCAGTCCCCGTTTCAGAAATTTGTATGTTTGCTGCAGTTGTTTTAGTCTCTGACTGTCTGTACTTAAGGTGTCACACAAACTCTGGCAAGTGCACTTGTATCTTTTTGTTCTTAAATTTCTTAAATATTATGGGAAAGAATATGAAATAGAAAGACATAGTTGCACAGTTATTTCAGTGCATGGTTTCTTCCATGCTTTCTGCTGTCAGTCATTAGGTTGTATGTGAATACTTTTGTGATTTTCAGCTTCATGATGTCAGTTTTCCACAATGGAATATTACGCACCATGAAGGCACACTACACTGTGGAGTAAGTCCTCCTTTGTTTAGTAATAAACCAAGTGTGTCTCACTTGTGGTGTTTCAATCTTGTTGCCAAGTTTGTTGAAATTTTCAAATTCGTTAGTTTTTACTTGAAATATAAACATGATATTAACTTGTAAGTCTTTCTCAGTTGAAATGTTTTAAATGCCCTATTTTTGAGCGGTGAAATACAAGGTGGCTATGATATTTTACTCATTTTAGCAAATTGGTTAGAGTTTATAAATTCTAGCACCAGTCCAGGAATTTTAGCACTCTGTAATAGATTACAGACTGTGTGCTGGCTTTTAATGCAGCAAATGATGAATTAGGTAAGATCAGACAGTGCTGACACCTGATGGTAATTGAGTACATGACCTGTGACCTGAGGCCAAGAGTGTGATTCTTCATGTGCATGTTGTATATTGCTACATTTTTTATACCACACCAAGGATCATCCTCTTTACGATACCCACAATGGGTAAAAGTAACTTTTAAAATCTAGCCAAAGGTTTGACAAATAAATATATCATACCTGACTGTGACACAGGTACAGCTTATAGGTACAGCATACAGGTACGGCATACAGGTACAGCATACAGGTACAGCATACACGTTCAGTGTACAGGTACAACATACAGGTTCAGTGTACAGGTGCAGCATACAGGTTCAGTGTACAGGTACAGCATACAGGTTCAGTGTACAGGTACAACATACAGGTTCAGTGTACAGGTACAGCATACAGGTTCAGCGTACAGGTACAGCATGCAGGTTCAGTGTACAGGTACAGCATGCAGGTTCAGCGTACAGGTACAACATACAGGTTCAGTGTACAGGTACAGAATACAGGTTCAGTGTACAGGTACAGCATACAGGTTCAGTGTACAGGTACAGCATACAGGTTCAGTGTACAGGTACAGCATACAGGTTCAGTGTACAGGTACAACATACAGGTTCAGTGTACAGGTACAGCATACAGGTTCAGTGTACAGGTACAGCATACAGATATAATGTGCAGGTACAGCATATAGGTTCAGCATACAGGTATGATGTACAGGTACAGCTTACAGGTATGGCGTATAGGTAAGATGTACAGGTACAGCATACAGGTACAGCGTACAGGTATGATGTACAGGTACAACATATAGGTACGGCATACAGGTACAGCATACAGGTATGGTGTACAGGTACAACGTACAGGTAAGATGTACAGGTACAGCATACAGGTACTGTATACAGGTACAGCATACAGGTACAGCGTACAGGTATGATGTACAGGTACAACATATAGGTACGGCATACAGGTACAGCATACAGGTATGGTGTACAGGTACAACGTACAGGTAAGATGTGCAGGTACAGCATACAGGTACTACATACAGGTACGATGTACAGGTACAGCATACAGGTAAGGTATAGCATGCAGGTACCACATACAGGTGCAGTGTACAGGTACAGGGTAAAGGTATGCTGTACAGGTACCGCATACAGGTACAGCATACAGGTATGGTGTACAGGTACGGCAACCAGGTACAGATTACATAACTAATCTAATCTTGTAGATTAGTAAGGTGTTACTGTCACCACACCTGTACAATATTGAGAAATTTATGGTGCATTCCAATATCACAAGCATGTTAAAACATTCATGTATTTACGTCCATGCTTCAGGGAGGGAGACCTTAGGGTAATAAGGCCGTTTGTGTTCGTGCGTGAAAAGGATACACGGAAGTTTGCTGAGCAGGTAAGTTTTGTGCACGTAGGTAGGTTTTCTTGCTCTTTGATGTTTGTCTCATGAAGCTACATGTACCAGTCCTGGAATCAATGATGCATTTTGTGTGGACTACATGCTACCTTTTCCACTATTTGCAAATAAAACAATTTTCAAGTGAGTTGGTAATGTCTACATGAAAGAATTAAGTATTCAGGCTACATCATTTGACATTGCTCTAAAGGTATGTAATTTTGCTTGGTGTTTAATTTCACAAATATATAACCTGTGTGAAATTGTGTAAAAAGGTATGAAAAATGAGGTCATAAAAAATGAAAGCTCCTAATATCCATTAACTGAGAGTTAAATTGTAAGATTATTTACCCAAGCAAAAAAAACAAAAAAGAATGACAATCCACAAAATTAAATACATGTACCTACAAAATTAAATATATTTACAGTATTGGCTAAATTCTTGGAAGTTGTGATTTGTGTCAGGTTTTCAGTAATAAAGTAAGTACTGTTTATGTAAGGGGTTTAGATTCTTGCAAAGACGTCCAGCTGTGCTTGAAGTTTCTTTCATGTGTGTACATGCATATATATATATGCATGTGTGTGTTTGTTTGTATGTTCATTAGAAAATCGTGTATTGATGTGGAAAAAGGACAAGAAGATAAAAACTGTAAAACTTTCTACACTCTTGAAGTAGAAATGTTAAAAAAGTAACCATATAATTGTGTTTCATGCATAATCTTGTAGTGTGCTACACTGTGTAAGGATTTTGGGGAGCCACTAAGCCATCACTTTCAGACTTCCAAAACCAAGTGTCAACAGTGCACTGCAAAGATGACAAGAAGATAACAAACCATAATGATACAATACAGTCACTCAGTTGTTTTTCTGCCATACTGGAGACCATGGTAGCTGTTCAGTCCTTTAAAGAAACATGTAATACACAGTGGTTCTGATATGTGTAGATTTATAGGTCACCAAGTTCACTTTGTTTGTTACAGTGTCATTTACCAGTGATAGCTGAGAACTGCCCAGCGTGTTTTGAGGCACCCAAGGTAAAATCTATGCTTTACTCACCTTGTTACATGTTTCTTGCTAAAATTCTGGAATCTGCAAATTTTGGGGTTTAACTGACCTGTCAGTACTATTTACTAGACCATAACGTATTGAGAAGAGAAATTATCCCTTTCCTGGTCATAAGAAGACTCCGTCAATAGCTTGCCTCAGTGCAGGGTGGACACAATGTTCCTAACCTGCATCGAGGAAAGTTGTTGACCTGGGGCATGCCATTATGATATGTTTTATCTACAATTTTGATCCTTTCCCCCTTAAACCGGCCAAAATCGGCTGGTGGTCAAATATCGTCTGCTTCAGTGTTTTCAACTAATTTCAACAGTAATGAGAAACAATTTTGACTGAGAATTGTAGATGAGCCCTATCAAGATCACATGTCCCAGGTCAACAACTTTCCTTGGCACGAATTGGGCACTTAGTGCCCAACTGATGCCAAGGAAAGTTGTTGACTGAAGTGTCAATTCAAGGGGGAAAGGGTTTAACGAAAGTAGTTTCTATTACAAGTAACATAAAATTTAAGTAAAATATTAAAGTGACAACAATTAACATCTGGGTGCTTGGAGGGGGGGGTTAAGCAGGAAAGGGATGAATGAAATCTATGAAATTTTATGTCTCACAAGCTTCGTCAAAGACAAGCCACAGTCTAGGAAGAGGTGCTCGACAGAAATACAAGGATATTTACACAGGCAGAATACCCATACAACTTAAAGCAGATTTATCCAATGGAATTTTGCAGTGAGCAAGTTTTGTCTCCAAAAAACACTGCCCAAAAATTGGCCAGTGTAATATTTTTCATCTATTACAACACAGCACATCAATATCTGTCCAACAACATGTATACTGTAGTAGATGGAATGTTCCCATTTTTGTAACATATATGGGAATTATGCTGTAGCGTACATAAGTGAGTTGGTTGATCAGTTGTGATGGCATCTTTAGTATATGGAAAATGTTACAATTCGAGTGCCAAAGACTTCAAGAGAATTGACACTTTGGGATTTAGATCCTTCAGATAATCATTTGCTTCACTGAGTATACATGTACATGTACATGCTGAAGGATGTACAAAAGTAACATATCAATCAAAAATGCAATATCTGTGGGTTACATGGATTGGCTGCATTCAGTACACCAGATTCCATGCACGCACATTTCTGTTTCCCACATGGAATAAAACTGAATTGTATTTGTGTCCTTTTGTCCAGAACCACTTCCTAGTAGTCATTACCCTATTCCGCAGGCCGAACTCTTTACTCTCCATAAGCTGACCTGTCACTGTTTTACCTATATACATATGGAAGTACTATTGTCCATATGGCACATGTTCTTCTGCAGAATTTTGACATAGTCTGTATAAGCCCAAATAGATTAACGAGTCTTCAGTGGGTAACAAGTCAGAACAGTTTCGGAGCCTATACCAGTATATTGTATTTGTGTCTTTTTGTCCAAAACCACTTCCTAGTAGTCATTACCCTATTCCGCAGTCCGAACTCTTTACTCTCCATAAGCTAACCTGTCCCTGTCTAACTTATATACATAGAAGTACTATTGTCCATATTGCACATGTTACTCTGTAAAATTTTGACATAGGCTGTATTAGCCCAAATAAATTAAATGGTCTTCAACGGGTTACTACTCAACATGTTTCGGAGCCTTTTACGCGTACATGTCTCTCTCAGTAGCAGCTCCTTGTCTAAGCTAAATATTCAGCAAAGACAACCCACATAATAATGAATAAATATGAACGTGGCAATTGATGAATTAGCTAAATACGTGAAGTTTTGCGTATAAATGCAGAGCTTTTTATCCAAGAAGAATACCTGTCAAACAAACCATAATTACCAAATTTGCATAGTACAGGTTCAGATAAAAACAATTTGACCTACCCCTGAACCAATATGTACCCTTTCTAGCTGGACAGCTTATCCTAGTTAAACCATCCGCCAATGTTTAACTGAAGTGGAAACAAGCTGGGGCATTATATTCAGACCCTGCCATTGTAAAATGAACAGTTGCAGCTAGACCACCTGTACAAATGAAGGGAAATCCTAACAAGGACTGCAACAATGTACATCCTGCACCAGAGATGTAAAACAAACTCCATAATGACACCTACTCCTCAAACAATTAAGCTCTATTTAACTGCCAACCCTGAGTCAATGTGTCAACTTAATGTGTCAGATTTGTGACACTTGAGAAAATACTGTCAATTTTGAGTAATTTTTTAATATTGAGTAAATGTGCATTTAGACATATCAGAAAAGAATGGAAGTCATTAGCATTTTTGCCAAAAACATGTTATCAAAACAATTTTTCTTAACAGGATTTTAAGTACAATTAGGCAAACATGTAACTGTTGTAGGCCGCTTCTTGCTACCTGTAGCCCCTGGGGGTTTACCTAACAGAAAACATGTAAGCCTAAAATGTCTGATAATGAATATGAAAACAGAAAAATGCCAAAAGATAAAGTTAAGTAGCAAAACAGACAAGTCTAAAAACTGTAAATTATTGTAGCCAAACTTTCTAATAATCTTTGGATATTAACAGTAGAATTTTAGGGCAAGTCAGAAAAGAATGAAAGTCTTTTGTATTTATGTCAAGAGAATGCAATGAAAATATTAACCAGATATTAAGTCCAATTAGGCAAGCTTGTAACTGTCGTAGGCCGCTTCCGTATATGTCTCTCTGAGTACCCGTGTCTTGTCTAAGCTTAATATTCAGCAAAGACAACCCACATAATAATTAATGCATATGAACATGGCAAATGGTGAATAATCTAAATATGTGAAGTGTTGCTTATAAATGCACCGCATCATTATGAATGAAGATTACCAGTCAAACCAAACATAATTACTAAATTTGTATAATACAAGTTCAGGTAAGAGCAATTTGACTTACTCCTGAACTAGTATGTACCTTTTCTAGTTAGATAGATTATCTTATTTAATCCACCTGGCTGTGTATAACTGAAGTAGAATCAAACTGGGACATTATATTCAGTCCCAGTGATTGTAAAATAAACAGTTGCAGCTGGACCACCTGTACAAAGCAAGGACAGTCCTAACAGGTACTGCAACAATGGACATCCTGCACCAGAAATGTAAAACAAACCCTATGATGACACCTACTCCTCACTTTGAAAGTCTCCAAACTATAAAGCTCTATTTCACAAGAGCCCTGAGTCAATGTTCCACAATAATGGGTCAGGTTTGTGACATTTGAGTAAATACTGTCTAATTTGAGTAATTCTTTTTATATTGAGTAAATGTGTACTTAGGTATGTCAGAAAAGATTTAAAGTACAATTAGGCAAACTTGTAACAGTTGTTGGCCACTGCTTGCTACCAATAGCCCCTCAGGGTTTAACCTGACAGAAAACATGTTACCATAAAATGTCTGAAAGTGAATATTAAAACACAATGATATCAAAAGATAAAATTAAGTAGTAAAACAGGCAAAGATAAAAACTGTAAAATTATTGTAGCCAAACTTTCTAATAATCTTTGGATATTAACAGCTAAATTTGTAGGGCAAGTCAGAAAAGAGTGAAAGTCATTATTATACAAGTCAAGAAAATGTGATCAAGATATAATTTTCTTAGCCAGATATCAAGTACAATAAGGCAAGCTTAAGTCAACGGTTTTACTTAGTGAGAGTTTACATACAACAAAGTAAGCAGTTATGCTTGGCAAAGGATATGTCATTTTTGAAGGGTCTTATCAAGAAGGAAACGTTGTTACAAACATTGCTCATAAGTGTATTTTCTGCACAGTGTGGCACACAAAGGGCAGTTAATTATCCAACAGAGTACAGCAGGTGCTGCCACATAGTGGTCAACAACTAAATTGTAAACTGGTGCAACTCTGATACATTTAATAGCTTAGTTCCGAGATAGGGACAATTTTGGCCACCGGTGGCGCTGACTACTGTGTTCCCGCGAAGTCACGGACGTTTCTCCAAGTCTCGGGGGACACTTTCAAGTCTCGCCATTTTTTCCCCATTGGGTTAACACGGGAAAGTTGGTGTCATTTTTTTAACGCCGATTATTTCTATAACCTACAAGTGTAACTACAAGAAAGCATGCCAGTGTACAACTGTACGATACCAGGATGTACCATAGATAGCAGAAAACACGGTCACTATGAAAAATATTGACACAAAACCTGAGACAAAACCTATACAAATTGGGGCCTGCATTGTGGCACAACTAACCATGCATTAAGTCACCCTTGATTGACTCGGTGAGTTCTGAGGGATTAGCCTAGGGCGCACTTCTGCCAGTGCTTTGAAGATCCTCGTGCTTGGGTGCAATCCGAAATTAACAGTGAAGCACCTGACTTAAATTCGCAATACACTGTCTGCAAACTTTGTTACCTGATCACTGGCACACTGTAGGCCTTCAAGCACTTTAAGATCAGCTGTTATTATTTGTTTAAGATTGGCAACATTAAACAATAAATCAATATCGAATAATTATTATTAAAGCCAGTATGGATGACCCCTTCTTCCATGACTATTCCCCAGACCTGGTTCAGTGCCTCGCCTTGCGAGGTTGGTCTTGTACAAAGTGCCTGCACATACAAAAGTTTGCATGGAACAAAGTTCGACCGCACGTGTAACTTAGCACCATAGATGCGCCCCTGTTCCGCAAGTTGGTAGCCCCTGGATTCGCGGCACTTCTGAACATTCTTGGGTGTCCAGTCACATTTGCTTATTAGGTAGGCAATCTTTAGAAACTTCTTAAGGTCAACCACTTTCATCTGTGAGAATTTGTCGTGTAGTTCATTTTCCGTCTGTTCAATCACGTTAATCGCCGCTCCGTCGTCCGTATTTCCCGCCATGTTCACTGAAACTGAACGATCACTGTTCTGTTCTGTATTGGGATTTTTTTGGCTGCCTGTCGATATGACAAAGTTAGCCAGGATGGGTTTTGTTATTCTTAAGTAGGTTATGGGTTCCGATAGTGCAGAAAATTTGAGTATAATATTTGATTGTATGGTACGGGGAGGGGGAAGTCGTCAGGCCACGGGGGGCAAGGGCCTAGTGGCCACCGTCCTGAAAGACAAACCCGCTCCACAGGCTAGACAGAGTTTTTTTTTTTTTTTTAATTTTTTTTTTTATCATAATTATTTGTAATATGGGTTCCTCGCGGGCGTGGGCGCCCTCATGCAGGTTACAGGGGTAGAGCCTAGTGGCCACCGTCCTGAATGGGGCAATCCCAGAACGATCACTGTTGCATGTCGATTCTCTTATGGGTTTCGCTGTCACGCTGTGTTGGTCACGGCCTACTATTACCCCGGGAAAGCTTGACCGCGGAATTGCGTTACCAGGCATGTCGGGCATGCGCGGAGGGAAAAAATCTACCATGCGAAGCCTGGTGTTAAAAAAAATCCCTAACTCGGAACACCCGTATTGTGCGGATAGTTTGTTTTGACTTAAATGCCAGAAGTGTTTCAAAATATATTGTTTCAGCAAAAAGGGGACATTGAGTAGTTCAGATATGAACAGGTGTGAATTGTTCAAGGCTACATGTATTTTTTGGGAGACAATACAATTTTATTCAGAAATTGATTTGTAATGTCAAAAAGTGATTATGATGAGAGCCTGTTATCATCACATATCACAGTTACAAATGAAGATATAGCTGTAAGATGTTGCGGGTGCCCCGTACTGTTTTGTTACCCCATGGGAGGTCAAGGACACTAATGATTCTACATGTATACGCTGTTTTTGTTCTGGCATCTGACCGATGATGGTCAAAATTGCAATGTACTTGTACCTTGTCATTTAGTTTCATTTCCCTCCACTAGGAGCGCCACAGGATCAAGCAGCTGCTGGCAACACAGGAAGTGCTGTACCCACGTCTGTATCCCAGCATCCTCGCTGCCATGAAGCCAATCATGGCCATCAATAAAACACAGGTCAATATTAAGCAGGCCATGGCCGAAGCCACTGGGAGCCTCACAGTGGAAACCAAGGATGACAGTGACTCGAACCTATAAGGGATCAGAAACCTCTTCAAATGACCTAGCATAATTCTGTATATTTGTACCTTTGTGCTGTAGTCTATAATATTTCATGCATGCATGCGCTATACTTTTTTTTACCTTAGCTGGCTTATCAGCCAGCAGAGCTCATGCCATTGCTCTTCGTCCATTCACAATTCACATTTTTTACTTCTCCAAAATCATCAGCCAGATTCACTTCAAACTTGGTGCCAATATACTTTGGGTAGGTCTCTACCAAGTTCAAAAAATGGTCACACTCCAGTGATTTTTTTATTTTTTAGGAAATTTTTTGTTCTTTTTTTTTTGGGGGGGGGGGCAAATATTAAAAATCTTTTTTAAAACCACTCATTCAAATACTTTGATATCACACAGAAACTACGGACTCCTAGTTTTTAATTTGTTCACTAGGTGGCGCTTTAATTTTTAGCTCAGCTGACTTGCTAGTCAGACTGAGCTTTTAGGAGGCTTAGGCATCTGTCTTAGAAATAATTCTAAATGCCATATGCACTCAGCTAAAGCTGAATACAGGTCTATTCAGTTGCAACCTTGACTTCGTGGGACAAGCTTAGGTCAGCTGAGCACGGGCTGTTCACACAGCCCTCTAGTTATTTGATTTTTGTTAACTCATCCTCAACATTGTAGCCCTTAAGAGACAGGATAACAGCTATCTCTTGCACATTGTGGGCACATTGCACCCAGAGTGTGTCAAAGAAAGCTGTTGACTTATATCATCAGCTGTGATATTTCTTTGATGAAAAATAGAACCTGACTACATTTATGACATTGGATTATCTACGGTCCTTTTTGATGGAAAAAAAATGTGTTGAGATGTATCATTAAAAAGGTAACTTGGTACATCAAATTCCATGGTTTCACCTTTACATTTTTATCTACATGTTGAAGAATCTGATTTTATTTTGTTTAAATAGTTGTGTTTGTTTTGCATGCTTCAGTGCATTCATAATAATGGACAAAATTGCATTATGGGTGAGGTATTATAGAGCTACAGCAAACTGTTTATTTATTTAAAGCTACCTCTGTGCTTTGCACATGTAAATTTGGAAGCCATTTGACAAAAGAGTAGCTTAATCTGTGATTGATCTTATAAGACAGGGCAAGTGGCCACAATGGTAAATCTTATTTTACATCTATCATGTCTATGTTGTGTTTCCTGAAAACATTGTGATATCAAATTTACTATATTTAACATGTACATGTATGAATTCTGGTGTGTGGTCTGGTTTTTCCATGATGTACATGTGTGTAAACCTTAATAAAACATGGCAGGCTAAATCAGATGGTTGAAATTATGAAAACATTTCAGTAAAACACGTATAAAAGTTTCAAAAAGAATGTCATATCTATAGTATGCACACGTGTGGATATGGGACTGAAGTCACTCATGCGGGTCATGGATGGGATGTATGTAGAGTCCTGTGTAAAGAAGTGCGGAATCCATTTCTTTGATTTCACCTGGCAGGCTAATGGCGATAGGAAAGGTCAGAATTAGCTCTAAGGTGTGTATTTGCCCCAATACACAACTGAATACACAAACTGCTGGAGGGCTAGAGCTGTATATTCCCATTAGTTTGTGTGTTAAAGCAACCTAAAATAAACTAGTCACTTATGTACCTGTGGTTACATGATTTTTGTAAGGTATTTAGTTATGCATCTAGATTTACTATCTGAATTTTGGTGTTTTTATGTGCAGTAGTTTTCAAGTTATTAAGTTTCAAGTCACAATGTAAATTAATGGGAATACACAACCGTAGCCCTCCACTGACTGCAGTGCCCTCTTTTAGGGAGTTCTTGAACCTTCTGATCTTGCCCTTGCCTATTGAATGAAAGCAAAAAGTGAAACAGACTGAGAGTAGATTGCATTTAAAAAAAATTCCTGAATAAGGTAATAGTTCATTTCTGCACATACAATGTAAATGCTGGTCTCCAATAATTATGATGATGACAGAGTCTGCACTGAGCTAACAGTGTTTAGAATAGCACTGGTCCATTGTTCGAGACAAGTCAATTTTCGTGCAGGACAACTTGTTTTGACAAAGTTCGTAATGTAGTCCAATGATTTGGGTAAGTGAAATTTTCTTGCAGACTGGTGTGGGTTTTTTTTCTTGTTTCAATCATTGGTTTTAATGTGTTCTAGTCTGTACAATGATCTGTCAGAAGCTGGCAGTTCGTTGTAAAC
This sequence comes from Hermodice carunculata, assembly GCA_964020975.1. Taxonomy (NCBI): domain Eukaryota; kingdom Metazoa; phylum Annelida; class Polychaeta; order Eunicida; family Amphinomidae; genus Hermodice; species Hermodice carunculata. Next base: position 47,621,367 of record OZ026619.1, read on the forward strand.
AAAAAGAATTCAATTAATTAGAAGGTTGCTCAAACAGCTAACGATACATGTAAAGCAATAAACATGATGAAGACAGCTTTATCATAGTCTACTTTCAACCCAATTCAACAATGCTACATGTATTTGGAATCAACGTATGAGACCACAAGCTAATACAATACAAGAATGGTACATGTCACTCAGTGTAGATGTGGATCTAGGACCCTACATCTGTTACCATCTAACTGAAAGTATTTCAAATTTGCTCTGAAAGTTTTGTGACCTTTGAAAGCTACTCCATGTGTGGCAAGGTTTCTTTACTTCATTATGTTGTACATGATGTGTGTTCAACATGCACTGGAAGTTAAACAGGGATAAATGTTCAGATTGTATGCATCCCCCACGAGAAATAGAGAAATACATTGTAAAACTAGATATTGATGGTGCATTAGGCAATATTCCAGACCATGTCCCATGGTTACTGTTCTAGAATTTTGTGCTTAATGTCACAAGCAATGTGATTGATATGACTTGATGCCTGCATTTAATGCTTTCCCTTTTTCCCTTTTGGGTTGGGGGGTTGGAGGGGGTAAGGGTTTTTTTTTTCGTACTGGTGTGCTGGGCATTTTATTTGCTGTACTTACATACTGGAAGCCTTTTTAATGTCTGTACTTAGAACCAACCTTTATTTCTACATTTTCTTTTTTTTCCCATACCTTGTATTAGAGCAAAATTATTATTTGTACCAGCTTACTAGAGCCTCCCCCCCCCCCCCCCCCAAAAAAAAAAAAAACTGGCCGAAAGCAGCTGGTGGTCAAATGTTGTCTGATTCAAATTTTTCGACTACTCTCAATTGCAACGATAAACCAATGGAGAATTGTAGATGAGCCCTATCCAGGTAATATGCCCCAGGTCAACAGTTTTCCTTGGCATGGGCTGGGTGATTAGCACCCAACTAACACTAAGAAAAGTTGTTGAGTCAGTCTTAATTCAATTGTAAAGGGTTAATTCATTGCTGAGGAGTAATGCTATGTGTTTTCCTTGCACATTAAAATTGCTTGAAATTAACTTTTTGTTCTATCATATTTTTCTGAGGTTGAACTGCAGCGTGAAGTCAATTTAAAATTCAAAACAAGTGCTTGAAACAGAGGTCTTGTGAATTGTAATGTGAAATCATTATTAAGGCAAGCACAGCCTTTGTTGTAATAATACTGAATGAGTGGGGGGTCATCAGGGTATTGCCTTACTCTATATTATTGTGGTACATCTTACATGAGTGTTGTGGTAAGTCTCATGCATAAAGTGGTAGATTAGCTTGTGAGCTTAGTATACAATTGTGCATTTGTACCTATAATGCCTTCCAGTACCTTGTATTTATGCATATCTATCAAGATCAAGATTGCTTAAAGCAAACTTGGCCGTAGTTTTACATGTATGCCAAGACAGAATTCGGTCTGTGCTTAAAGATCAATGGCCAGGGTGATATTTATGTGCTGATTTTGCCTGTTCAATTACACATGATTATTAGGTGATTGAATCTCCACCATAAATTAGGTACCGGCACTGCACATTTTTATAAGATCTGTTACAAATGATGGCTTCCTAAAGCAAAGAAAGCTCTCTCAGGGAGCCTCATTTTCATGCCATAACTTCAAACCTAAAGCAGTCAGGTTATATTACGTGATCCCAGCATGGAGGGATGAGTGAGATTAAAACAGGAAGGTATTTATATTCATGGACACTGTAAAATAACTGAGTGATACGCCAGAATATATCAGCATACATGACACTGGTGGGAGGGGCAAGGATTTCAGGGCTATCAAAAGACATTCGTACCTCAGGAATAAGAGATTTCTTAATATATTGTTTTGTTTAATTTTCATAAACACTGCTACCAAAGTATACCAATGACTTCCAATAATTTTGCCTCAGTATGTAGTATAATTTTATGGTATCTTTGCTGTTGATCTTTAAGATGCTTTTTCATGAGCAACACCTATAAATTGGACATTTGTGATTGGAGCTGGAGGTAAATTTTAGCTGCCTAGTGAATGTAGTTTGCTAACTTGAGCTAGCTCCAACCAACAGCTCAGCTGGAAGAGAGGGATGTAAACATAAAACACAATAAATGTGAATATTTTCTATTTTATTTTCAGGTTCATAAATTTATTATGTTCATATGATTATGAAAATGTATTTTTTGTCTCACAAAAAACTACATTCAGTGAACATCAAAAGATGCATGATTATAAAGTGTATAAAATGGGAAATTATAGCCAAGCAGAGTCAAAGCACCCAAAAAGTATTTGAATTGTCAAAAGAGAAAAAAACAACAGCATCAACAACAACAAAAAAGAAGAGGAAAAGAAAAGAAAGTTTGGGTAAAATTATCATAACAGTGTGTTCTCCATTTGTCTCCATCTGTCAGCTGTTCACTTGCAACAAAATACACCTTAAGTTGTCAGTTTTTCCAACATCAAGCCAGCTCACCTGATTGTGCATAGCACACTTACCGGTGGTGTAAAAAATTATGTAAAGGTTTTTGTATCCAAGTTGAACTCTATTGAGGAGAGCAACTTTTTTTTTATCATTATAAATATGTGACATGTCTTACTGGTAAGGAACATGCGATGTGATGGAGTTTTTTTACATTCTTATTATTTTATGCAAATCAACTACATGTCACTTAATGACATTCCTATCTGCCATGGAAAACTTGCCTAATGTGAAACATATAGAGGATCTGCATATCAGAGTTTAAAGAATGTCTGATCATGCATATGGTAGCTAGGTCGGTTACCATCCATTCAGTCATAACTGAGTGCTCAACTGTGTATGTTAGCGTTGTAGTCATATCATGTTCCTACATACAATGTATATGTGTCACATGCCAGGACCTGTTTCAAACTAGAAACTAGATGTGTTCGTACTAATCGCTTATTCCCGTACCAAGTGAAATATTTGCCTTTTTTCCTTGACTTGACATTGCTGCTTACATGTATGTGCATGTCTATTAATGTTAATATAACATGATACAAATGTACTAGAGACGATACAAGCACAGAGTTCTTAAAACAACGTGACATTGTATAGCTTTCACTTCAAGCCAGAGACCGACAGAAGCCACAGGGCTGAAATATTATCTCCCTAGGATTAATACAGTTCAAGGTTGTATGTTATTGACCTGCCATGAATCTCTGTGTAGCTTATCAGGGCCACCAGTGTCCAATGAAGTGTGAAAGATAGTTTTGTCAGTTTCTAGATCTGCTTATTTCAGGGAAATGACAGGTTTCATTCCTGATATTTTAAAGTCTCCTCGAAGAGCCACACGTCATTTACAGAAAGAACTTCGTATCTCTTTATTTCTGCTGATATTTTCCATGCACAAAATCTGAAAAATAATACATCGAACATGAGATTGCACAATTCACCAAAAGCTTGGGGTTACTACTATATTTGAAGATGTTCACCTGATATTTCTTCAGTGGCTTTGACATATATTTATGTAAGCTGTGACCTAGATTGCTCAATTCCTGTCCATATACTTGTAGAAATCCCCAGATCCATCTTTGGATTTTTACCAATTGGAGTTCCTTCAATGTACAAGCCCCATTAACATTTTGTATAGAAGATATGAGGTCAAGGTCATTTGCCCAAATGAATTCCTGACCTTGTGCTCCAGTGTCCATTTTCAGGTTGGTTGGTTTTAAGTTACCAACAACCATCTGAATAACAGAAATACATGTATGTCTGCCTCCTTGACCAGTGACAGTGTTCTAGAAGCAGGCCTCCATTCAGTCTTGACAGGCATGGGTGTCTGGCTTGGTGCTTCACAACGAAAATGCAAAACCAAAGACAATTAAATGGACTTTGAAATACTGTGTGGAAGCAATAGTGTGTATGTGTAAGTAGTCCAAATATGGCACATTGAGCAGGTTAACTTGGGATGGTTCAACATTGCCATCATTTTCAAGAGAGTAATATGTCATTAACCCCCTCCCTGCCTCCAGAAAAGGCACTTCATGCCATTTTGAAGTGATAAGCTTCCATGAAGTTCAGTTGACAATGAAACAAAACAAAATCCTACAAATTCTGGCACACATTTGGGTGTTGTTTTAAGTGACAGTGTACATGTGAAAGCAATGTTTATTGGGCCCTCATTGTGAATGATTTCAGTCTTTTTTTATCTCTGCTTGACTATTGGTCGCAGAGCTTATACAATTACTGATGTTCATCTGTCCATCATTCTGCCTGTCTGTTCATCTGTCTATTAACCTTTGCTTGTCAACATAATGAATTTTTAATCCTTCATCAAAATAATGTCATTACAGTACGACATATATCACACAGGACTGAAATAGTAATGACAGCAAATTCAGCCATGTTTGAATTTTCATGCTCTTGATATCGGGCCATCTTACATATGAGCAGTTTTATGATGTCACTATCATTAGCACCCCAATGTTGATATACATATGTAAGTAAACTCTGGTAGTGAGCCTCCTCTCCCCTGAGGAAGACCCAGGCAGGTCGAAACATGGGGGGCTCCTCTTTAAAACTTATATTAACTTCAAACTTATTAGTACTGATACTCTATGCCCTCTCATGAAATTTTTAAGTCAGCCCCTTGAAATTTTTTGGTATGTGGATAAAAATCTAGGTTCCTTTTGTTATTGGTGGCGCCACTTTGTGGATTATGTAGTATGGGGCCAAAAATGAAGAAAAAAAATTGAGAATGCTCTGGTGTGTTTAATTTTTAATGGAGTCATATGAAATTTGGTAGAAATATTCTGGAGGTGATTATATATAATCTGAATAGTACCAGTGGTGCCACCTGTATGTGAATGGGAATAATGACTTATTATTTAATAAAATTTATGATGTTCATTATTTTGAGAAATTGTAAGGTTGATTCACCAAATGTGGAAGTTGAATATTACATTATATGGGTGACCTTGACCTACTTGCTTAGGTCACAGAGGGAATACATTTCAGGAAATGATATCCTTGCAATGGTCATTGCATCTGAATTTGTGGAGACACACCCACATAACAGTACAGGAATATTATGTGGACAAGTCTTATGATATATGGAGGCATGGTGGTCCCACTGGTAGTAATTATTGAAACTAACATCAGAGGTATCAAAAACTCATTAAGCTCATCATTGTGATAACAAATAGAGACAACTGGAAAATTCACACCAAATATGCGTTAGACCACTGCACCAGTGGTCAAGTTTTGGGTAACTTTGATCCATTTTCAAGGTCATAAAGGACTTCGTAAAGGACACTAAATTTGGTATTTTGACAAAAAGTTAGGCTAATGATACCAAACATACCACAACTATATATCATATGTAAAAGGTTGATACTGCATAATTTGGATGACCTTGACCTTCTTTTTCAAGGTCACAGAGGAAATGTGTTTCAATAAAAGAGTTTCTTGTGATGGTTATTACATATGATCTTGTGGACATATATCCATGTGCATGTACCATTATTAGATTCCTATTTCATGTGGAGTCATGGTGGTGCCACTGGTGGTTGGAATTGGAACTGCTATTATACTTGTAGGTATTGAAAGCACATAAAGTTCATGTTTGTAATAATAAATTGAGATAAAACTGCAAAATTTACACTAATCATGTGTCAGGCCAATAGTCAAATTTTGCAAAATTGTGAGTGACCTTGATGTATTTTTAAGTTCATTATACACTGTAGAAAAGAACACTAAATTCAGCGTGTTGAGACAGAATAAGGCTGACATCACCAAATATGTCTCAAATGTTTATCATATATGGAACTTTGATACTGCATAATATGGACGACATTGACATACTTGTTCAAGGTCACAGAGGGCATGCATTTCATGAAATGATTTTTTGTGATGGTCATTACATCTGAACTTGTGTTCATGCATCCATGTTTAATGTAAAGAGGAACTTGACAAATCCAAATTTGTAAGCCCAAGTACCGCTTGAACACTATCAAGTCTGATATTCTAAGAGCAAAGTCGTATTCCATACGATTCACAGAAAAACTGCACACTTGTAAATCATTATAGCAAATTAATTTGTGAAGGGAACAAATCATATTCATAAAATTTGAAATTTAGAGGAAAATTTTAGGCTTTATTAGCCTATATATATATATATATATATATATATATATATATATATATACCATTACAGGACCATTATACAGGCAAAAGGAGTTGGGGCGGCGCCACTGGCCGTAATCATTAGAACTAATATCGTTGGTATCTAAAACACATTAAATTGATTATTGCACTAATAACTTGAGATGGAACTGCAAAATTGACACCAAATATGCATTAAACCAATGGTCAATTTTTTTCATATGTTTTGTGACCTTGACTTGTTTTTTCAAGGTTATTAAGCACTAAACAAAATGACACGAAATGCAGTATATTAATAAAGAATAATGTGATTGATACCAAATGTACCACAAATGTGTACCATTTGGATGTTTCATATTGCATAATATGGATGACCTGGACCAATTTCTGCTGGTCATAGAGGAAATGATTTTTGGCAATGGTTGTCAGCAGAGCATTAGGCCCATGGGCCTCTTGTTTCGAGTACTCAGTGGTAAATCCATAGATTGTTCTTGTTTATAATCTTCATTTCGTTGCAGTGTGAACAGTGTAGCAAGCTGTACCATCTCACAGTGTACTGTACTTTGTGACAATGATGAGCCATCCCTTACCTGCATACTATGTGCTTCAAGAAAAAAGAAAAAAACAAAAAAATTGTTTGTATTCAACCACCAGGTTGTGCATGTCACATTTTTGGTGCACCATGCAGAGAATTTTATTCTACCAGTTCTACCAATTGTGACCAAACAAGTATGCCAAGAAATGGAAATCTGCTTTACAGTTCCCATGTCAAGTACATTGGCCTTGTGAGAGATTTTACCCTTGCAGTCTCAAGTTGGAGACCAAGTCAATTGTTTTCCAAATCATATCTTGGGCACAGTGTATTCAAGACATGCTAAGGAAAGCAGCTTAGCTGGACCAGTTTTCTTTCTTCTAGAAATACTGCATGCTTGGACTTAAGTGAAAGGTCTTCCTGCGAGGAAATTGAATCAGGAATCACAGCGACAATTCAGGAGAGCACAAGGTTTGTTATGATGAGAACTGAAAGAGTTAAATCTTACCGTGCCATCTGACACTTAAGTTGAACTACTGAAAACAAACAGTTCTGAATCATAATAAGGGTGCTAGGTTCATGTACCTTGTAAAAAGTCTGCTGAATCAAGCACCAGCATGCCTGTAGTCACATGGAATATAACCGTCCAGGTCAACAGCTTTTTTCAGTATGCCTTTGGTTCATTCTGCCTAAAGCACCAAGGAAAGCTGCTGACTCAGTCCAAAATGTGGCACTGAAGGAGTTAACCCTTTCCCCCTCAAACCGGCCAAAACCGGCTGGTGGTCAAATGTCGTCTGCTTCAGCATTTTCAACTGATTTCAACAGCAATGAAAAACAATTTGACTGAGAATTGAAGATGAGACCTGTCAACACAACATGACCCAGGTCAACAACTTTTCTCGGCTTGGGTTGGCCACTTAGTGCCCAACCCATGCTGAGGAAAGCTGTTGACTCGGTCTTAATTCTAGGGGGAAAGGGTTAAAACAAACCAAAAAAAAGATGATGGTCAGCTGATTGTGGTTCATGAGGCTTTTTTGTCGTAAAAAGACCGTTAGATGTTCAGATATATGCGACTATTCTCACTTTTTTCATGCAAGTTATTTTTGAAATATGATTGCCCAGGTTCCATCTGACAAAAAATAGGAAGATAAAAAAACCTGCTACATTGAAAAGTATTTGTAAAACAAAATTATCATCAAACAGTTTCATTTGTATTTGTTGAATTTGTGAAACACGAGCTGCTGTTTTTTTTGGGGGGGGGGGGATTGCAGCAATGCATTTGAAAGCAACATTTGATGGCCTAAAATGACAATAAATTAACGAGAAGCATTTTGCTATTATATCAAATTTGTGAAGAAAATTACTTTGATCTTCCAGTTATTGTCACCAAACCAGCAATAAGTTTCATGTACCAACTTACAAAACGGCATTAATTTTAATTTGTGGTGTATCCTTCTGGGGAAAAGCTATGCTTATTACCCAGGATCAATTTTACGAAGCTGGGCTGGCGCTAGAAAATTTATCGTTTTAGCCAGTCTGGTTAACTTAGCTGAAAACTTTTTAGCCAGACCGAGACTTTGCCAAATTAAATTTTGGAGATACTACTTGGGGCTAGCTCTAAGAATTTTATTGCATGAGCCATTTTTTGCTTAAAAAAACAGAGTATTTTATTTGCCACAAACAACCAGATTTAGGTATAATGATCATATCCTAATAAATTGTGAACTTGCAGCCACATTTTATGTGTGTGCAATGTTAATTAATTTTATATATGCAACATCTTTTAGCCAGTTTGGCTAATAGATGACAAAAACTGTTAGCCAGTTCATAATTTTTTTAGCTGGTGGCTAACTGGCTAATGCTTATTGCTAGCCCAGTGAAGTTACAGCATGCCAAATTCAATACTTCGCTGATACTGTTGAAAACCAGCCTTGGTACCAATGTGGCATTGAAAGACTAAGATTAATTACTATCAAACTGCCCCTGAAATTTCAAACAAAAAATATATTGTCACTTTATCTGATCAAAATTTTGGTTTCAATTTTGAGCATTGTGAAAGCTTCTTGAAAGCAAATGAAAATTGATATTTGTCTTTCCAATGTTTTCTACTAATAATGCTTAATTTATTAATCTGCTGATGTAACAATTGAACACTTCCTGGTACACTGCTAATATCAATGTCAGAGTCCGTGTGTCATGTATAAAGTGCAGAATATTAAATATTCCACTGAAATGTGCAGCATAATGTGTATTATTTTTCGTGGATGGAGAAACCAATTTTTAACCATGCTTTGATGTATTGCATGTACTCGCATGTATATCTATATCTTGTCCTTGGGCATGCACAAAATTAAAACATGTAATTCCTCTGAACATTTGTTGTCATTATTTACTGCTTTATCTGGCACCATATGTAGAGAGACAGAATGTCTTTTTATCCAGTATTCTTCTCCATACTTATCCTTAAGGTCCAATTTATCCAGTATTCTCCATACTTATCCTTGAGGTCCAATTTTACCACCTAGCTTTCTTAAAATATACTACAGGATTGCACCAAGTTTGAAATCTATTGAGGCCAATGCTGTATTTTTACAGCTGGGTATTTTCTATGAATGATAAGCCACTATAGTAGGACCATATCTGTATGGTACCAAAACATTAGCTTTATAATTCACCTCTCATCGTGAAGTTTTATTTAATGTTAACTGGCTTTCAGCTGGTTAGTCACCATAACACCATATCATTCTTTTAAAATGATGCCCTGCCCTGACCAATTGCCTAGACATCATTATTTGACCTAAATTGGCAATGAATTTATGTATAAATGAGTGCCTAGTGTAATTATAACTGTCCAAGTTGCTTAAGAGGCTGGTTCATAACTGTCCAACCATTGAGGTGTGATCAGGATCCTTTCAGCACCAACATATACCTATCACTTGTGTTGTTGCGTGTGCTTGAACTTTATCAAATTTTACATGCAGGACTTAAGCGAGGAGGATTACAGGTGTGATTAAAATTCTGGTAATCTGGACCTGAACTGCCCATGAAAAGTTACCATGTATGTAATGTCAACAGCTGTCCAAACTCCATTCTGATAGTCCTGCTGGTATTGAAGTGCCACCCCTGAATTGTAATCTAGAGCTTATAATGCATGCAATATTATACAAAAAAAAAAAAAAAAAAAAAAACATTCACTATTGCATTTCTTATAGCCATGCCAACTCACATGCAAGTGTTGGTATTTTTTACATCAACCATAATTATTTCTTCTTCATAAAAACATGTACTAGTGGGTATCTTGCCTAAAAGGAACAGCCTGTAAAAAATCCCACAGTCTCTGAATCATGCCTGTGGCTGTTACACAGAGTGATCACTTCATTTGAATGTCTATTTAATTCTACTTTGTGGCCAATGGCTTACTTTATGACCCTGCACCAGTACCATAATGAGGAACTATACCCTGGATGAAGCATGCCTGGGTGGAGTTCATTGACACAAGTGGGGATAAGAATCTGGACTTTTGGGCAGAGTATTATGTACATGTAGTTGTGTACCTGTTGCATTATAGAAGCCAACAGGTAATGCGAAGGTGTTCGCCACAGGGGCAGGTAGCAGAAAAAAAATGCTCAGACTCAGATTTTGGGGGTGTCCTGTGACTTAGCATTGTTGGCGCCCTGTGGCAGCGGAGCCGAGTTGCCGAAGGCAAGGAGAAAGTTGCGTTCGGCAACTCGGCTCCGCTGCCACAGGACGCCCCAAAATCTGAGTGAGCATTTTTTTATGCTACCCCTACCTCTACCTAGTACCTGTGCCTGTGGATCTACTTAGCAGAAGCTACTCAATGCCAATTAATGGACAAGCTGAACTCTTACCATGGGCCTATTGGGCAACTTAGACTTGTCACTTGGTTGCATATTGCCAAAGCTTCTGTGCTACTGTTCACAGCACCCTTCTGACAGTGACAGTAGGCCTACCTTTCTTGGCCATCGCCGTATCATGCTGCAACCTCTGTCATCAAAGACTCAGAGTACCCATTCCCTGATTGCCTGTCGCTTGACTGAGTTCATAAAATGTACAATGCAACATGAATTTCGACTTTGTTCCTTTGTTGGATGTCGCTCAGACTTCTGTACCACAGCTGCCAGGGCAGTTCATGGTCCTCCGACACCGTTGCCTGACCGTACACCTGCTGCTGCACGTGTCATCAAAATGTACCTGTGTGTGTCTTTTCGGTGGCTGTGTCTGGCCGGTGTGTTTTTCCTCCCGTACCGCAGCGCCGCCGAACGGATGCGACCGGAACTCTGAAATTAAAAGATCTTTTCGGCCCGGGCTTTCGGCTTTCTTCACTCCTCTCCAGGACCGCTTCCCGGCCTGGCTTGTTCCAGTCCGACGCTACGACAGCCTCCTCATTTATTTTTATACTATTCATTAGCAATTTTGTTTTATAACGAATCAACTGAGAAAGGGTCTTAAGAAAGATTATTTGATGACACGTGTTGCAGCAGGTCTACTGCCGGGCAACAGTGTCGGAGGACCGCACTTTGCGCTGGCACTGTAGCAGCTGGTACAGAAGTGTGGGCGACATCCAACGTTAACAGAGGAACAAAATCGAAATTCATGTTGCATTGTACATTTTCTGAACTCAGTCGGGCGACAGGCGATCAGGGGACGGGTTCTCGTTGATGACAGGGGCTTGCAGCATGATACGGCGATGGCCAAGCAAGGTAGGCCCACTGCCACTGCCAGACCGGTGATGTACACAGTAGCACAGAAGCTTTGGCAATGTGCAACTGAGTAACAAGTTTAGGTTGCCCACTAGGCCCATAATTTTAAAGGGCAGGTCTCGAAAAAGCAGCTGCTGTCTATTTTTACCCTTTTCTTATGAAAAACTTTGAATCGGAATCCGCGAAGCGCATGACGTCACATAGGGAACTCGTTTCATTTGCACAAGATGGTACACAACTACAGTGCAAGGTCGATGTCGACGTGGAGGAGGTTTTTTTTTTATGTGGACAAGATTGAAGAGAAAGACAACGAACCGAACATTGGCCCAAAGCCCTAGCAAAAGGTTGGCGGACGGAAGCGGCCCAACCAGCCAACGATCCTCGTCCGTGCGAGGGCTGAGAGGATAGTCTTCCTTGGTAATTTTATTTGTTTTGATTTTGAAACTTTCAGCATGTTCAGTGAAGCCATGAACAATTGATGAAGCGTAAATTTTGATACTTAGTTTATCAGTTAATCACGGACTGAGGAGAGTGCAGGGTGGCCCAGTCGACGATAAATGTCAGTGTTAACCGTTGCATTGAATAGCACTGTCGCTGGAAACCCATAAATTGAAATCTCGAGCGGCTGCGGCGAGGCAGCTTCGCCGTCTTTGTCACAAGTCCCAGAGGCATAGGCCTAATATATTATATATTATACAATATATGTAACTAACTTACTAAGTTCGAACATTCACAGGTTGAATATGAATCATGTATAGTTGAAACTATATGTAGCGTTCATCTTTTGCAGCCTTTGAGGCTTTGGTTGTTAAGAATAAGATGTATGTCAAAAGTACAAATTTATCCATAGGAAGCTTGAGCATCACCCGGGCCAGGGCAGAATTTTGTCACTGCGTTGTATATTCATCTGAAAAGACTGAATACACAGATCTATACATGCAACTGTTACAATTGTCATCGTGACCTCTTCAATAGGCCTAAAAGTTCAAAGTGGATTGGTGCTGTATCCAACAACCCCTCACTGGCTGAAAGACAAAATTATGCTTCAAAATTTGACCATGGGATTGGAAGCCATTGTTTGACTTCAAAGTTTAACACTGATTTAGCTGGCTTTGGCTGAAGGTAATTACATTTGCTGACTCTCTGTACACAGTGTTTTATTCACGCTGCATAATGGTTACAGACACAGAGTGGTCTTTTCTTACAGTTTGAACAGGGTTAGTCATACATTACAGACGGGCATGGAGTCTGATCTTGATACACAAACTGAATCTAGCATAATGCAGTATAATTAAACTAACACTTTCAGATATAAATGTAGATAGCTCCAGTTCCATTTTTCAATTTTCACCAAACTTGAATCACAAGTTACACAACAGTCAGGAATCGTATTTGTCAGTAGCAGCATAGGAATCCTGGTGTATTGTAATCTGTTACCATGGTAACTACAGCTAATCATTTTATTTCTTTTTTTTTTTTTTTTTTGCAGCGTTAGAACTGGATCATGGGACAATGGTCAGCCAAAGGACACATTAGAAATATCACCAGCTGAGTCTACTGGGGGACAAGTTCTATGCCCCAAGATGGGCATGAAACTTGCAGCTGTTTTTTGTTCAATCTGCAATACATGCAAGCCACTATTATAGGGATGACCTTCAATAATTAGAACAACAGTGGTCACTTAATGCTGACAGTGAAGACAGTACTATATGTATATTGTAGCAAAGCACCTGATGCATGTACACTTAATGTACCGCTATATGTGAGGCATACACTGCCTTGCACAATTTTTTAACAGGGATTGTAGATTACAAGTACATAGTTGTCCCTGTCTTCAGGACCACTCCATTGAGAGACCACCTGTCCTGAAAGGGCACCTTTTCAGCCCAATTCATTGCACGTAATTTGTGTTTTCAACCAGAAACCATCCATTCAGCATACTTTGCCTTATACATACATTACATGTTATTTTTTGCCATTTATGGTTTTTAGCTCTGCTGACTTGTCAGTATGCAGAGTTTATGCCATCCATTTGCGTCTATATGTTAACTTTTTACTTTTTCCACTTTTCAGAAACGGTTTTGTGGAATGCTTTTATTTTACACATGAAGGTTCACCAGGTCAGCCTCTACCAAGTGTACAAACAAGATGAGGAGCCAACATTTTTTCTATTTTTTACGAATTGATGAATAATTTTTGGGACAAAAAAAAATAAAAAGTTTATTTTCTTACAAACTGCGTGCCCAATTTGTTTGATATTCCATGTAGGGTCTTCAGGGGTCACTTAGTTCTCATTTTGGCTAGCAGGTGGTCATACTCTTTTTTTGCTACTATTTAATGAAGTTTTGTGTGTTAAGGCTTTTTTCAGCTTCTTTTCTAAAAATATGCACAGAACTCTTTGAAATTTTGTTAGATTTTCTTTGGCACAAGTACGTGTGATTTGACAATATGACCTCGGGCCTTGACTGTATACATAACTTATTCTATTCACGGACTTGTCCCGAAAATGATCTGATGGGGGTAGGGTGGGTGGGCTTCTATGTAGTTTACAGGTAAGAATAATTAATAAATATGTCAGATTCACTTCAAACTTAGTAGGGATGTACATCCAGTAGGTATCTACCAACTTCGTTCAAATGATCATGCTCCAATGATTTTTGGATTTGATTTTTTTTTTGGGGGGGGGGAGCGGAGGGATAATTTTTGCATTCCTGTTGATTACCATTTTTTAGAACTCCTATTTTTACATGATTGTTCAAGTGCAATGAAAACATTCAGTCTCTCTGCTTTATATTTGAATTCAGATATTTGTATAAGTTTAAAGTGTTATGCGCACAGCAACATCTATATTTTGAATCTTCTACTACCCCTCTCCTCATTGTAATGTAAAGGTGATAGGATTGTGAAAATTGGCATTGGCACAAAAGATTTACTTTATTTTACATGTACTTGAACTGTGATGGTCAACATCAACTACACAGCAGTTGGTTAGAAGTTCATGATACAGGAAATATAGAGACAAAGTTATAGTTTCTGCTGTTATTTTATAACCTATCAATGATTTTCATAAAGATTAAAATCAGATCCAAGTTTTTAATTTGTGTACATGTTTGCATCCATTAAACTTGATACAAATGATTGAAAAACATCAGATCTAGAATGCAGCACATGTGTAGGAGGGGTGGAGTTGGATGGGGGTTGAGAAGGCATTATTCCCCTCTGCCCACCTTTTTTTTTTTTTTTTTACAAAATACATGTGAATACTTTTGTTTAAACGCTCTTCAAACCTTTGTTGCACTTCAGTCTAAAAATGACTTAGAGTCCAATATTTCACACAAAACTTTTCTGGGGTAGGACCCCCCAGACACTCATTTTAACAAAATAAGTCAATGTTTCGCCACCCTTTTTTCAGATTCTACCCCTGGATGTATGTTGTTCGTGCATCTGCCACCAGCACTGCTTATGGCAGGCTGTCACACTACTGTAAGGTAACCCAGACGTGAAAAAATGCAGTGATGATTTTAAGTGTGTACCTTCAAAGAACAATATCATTTAGACCATAATGATGTTAACACTGTGCAAGCATGGAACATGCATATGGCTGATGAGTATCAAGACTGAAGTTACCAGCTGAGTTGAGTGTGTCATGCAAGCCCAAGGCTCAGCCACTTTTTTTTTTCGATTTTGTCATCAAGGCAAGTATGATACAGTATTTCACTTGCCCCATATCTAAAGTCTGGTTGTAAAAGCAGAATCCCCGATTACCTACCCGAAAGGCAAGTGATTCGAAATTCTCATGCCGAGGTGGAATATATCATTGTCCTGGTATAAGGTGGTTGCCACTAAATGATGAATAAATGGTCGAAAAATGATGGGACTACTTGTTGTGTTTTAGGTGGAATACACTGTTTCCAAAGATCTGTTTACATTTCAAATGAAGTCAGATGTTGTGCAGGAAAGAATACGCCACTTGTGTATTTTGCTGTCTCTGGCGGAAATCCACAGTTTTATTAGTTTAAAATCACGTGTGCCCCACATTTACTATCATCTTGATGAGAAATATCAAAAAAAAAAAAAGGAAAAAGAGAACCAGGAATAAGAATGATGTGGAGAAGTAAATATAGCAGTTATTTTTGTAGTCTTGTAGCTTGTTCCAACTGGATTTTATGATCTGAAAATACAGACAATTTTGTGGGGCCTGCCAGAGTGAATGAACAAAGAACAAAGAGTAGGAATACTTGATAAACAGCATAAATGGCTATGAGCAAACCAACGGAAGACTTATCACTGAACTAGTAGCCTAAATGGCTGTCAGCAAAAGAAAGAAAAACTAAATGTCTATGATTCTTAAACACAAGCAACCATTAAAATATCTTGCCTTGGCAAGCACTTGGTTACACTGGCCAGCACCGTAAATTTCCTTTTTTTTTTTCATTATGTTTTTATTTTCGTTTGATGACACCAGTTTTAATTGCAAGGGAAAAGATATGTCATTGAAATTGAGGAGTAGTTTCAAATTATCACTCGTGATGAATAAAAAATTGAGATCCCCATGCAGTGTATCAACATATCCACGACTAGGTACAAATTTCACAAATTAGCTGTGGGGCTCAACATCAAATGCAGCTTTGTACATGAATGCAAATGTTGCATGAGGGCATTTTAGAAAATAATGCGTTATCTGCTGACTAGACAACGGATTGGTGCACCCATAGCTGGTGGACTTTAATGTAACAGGACTCAAAAGATGCCCTTCACTGCACTTCATCCAGTAGGACCGCGAGTCATTTTTCAACTGGCAGTGTACAAACAGATTGCGGAGGGGCAAGGTAGTCTAAGGCACACCACTGGAGTCTGTTAAGCAGGAAAACTTGATATGAGGTGGCAAATGCTGAACGATGGGATAATGTATAGTTGTACCTGCTGTATGTGGCCACCCCTTCTGCCAAGAAAAAGTGGCCTGTCACCACAGGTAAATTTTACAAAGAAATTGACTCCTATGTCCGAGCCTAGGGACCACAAAAAGCAATTCGGCTGCTCACAGGAGTGGTTGCATACAGCAGGTACCACTGTTTATGTGTTTGAATGTTTTCGGTTTGCATTAAACTACCTTATGCATATACAATGTACATGCACCGAACATGCAGAAGTGTTTTCTCACATGATGTTTTTGTGAAGTTGCAAATTGGCCACCAGCATTGTACATGATGCCACACTGTCACACTTACATGCAAGTTTTAGTTTTGGAGGAACCTAAAATGTTGCAAAACTGAAATATCATGTTTTAACACCATTATCTTATCACAAAACGTTTCTTTCACAACAAAGCTTAAAAGCATGGGCTCCCTGTCTAAATATTTCTGTCTGAATAAAAGAGTGTGTGCATCAATCACTCAAAATGAACAGTCATCTTGACAACTAGGTAGTAACAATCTCTGTGATCTGTAGTCTGTTACTGAGCGCATGTGAGAAAAGATTGAAAATACGTCTGTTAATTGGCAAGTAGGTAGGCCCTGTAACATCGCCTTGAGTTCTGATATAAGGAAAAGACGTGACAACAGCCTGCACCCTTTTCATTTCACGGAAAATGTGCACTCTACAGATCATTACATGGTCAGGATTATGATGTGCACAAATATCATGCAAAGACATAAAATAGGAGTGAGTTGGCCCTTACAAATGTCCAATCACCAATGTGATAAAGACAATCCACAGAGAATTGAACAGCTAATTTGGAAACATTCAGCATTTTCACCGAATCATTTTCATCATGAAAGGACCAAAGTACACCAAGGGGAGGGGTGCACTGCAGGTGCATGCTTTTAATCATGTAATAAAATTAAGTCACAAGTAAGCTTTTTTTCTTATCATCATGGTGATGCATTGTTTTTCTGACCAGTGTATGTATTTATCCGTGGCAGCCTGTCATATTGGTCTGAGATTTTTTTTCGAAATAGCAAGGATATGGGCAACACCCCTGGAATTAGCAACTAAAACCTACAGACAAGGTTTGAGAAAATAAATGATGAAACTTACGCCATGCATTTAGTGTTATACTATACATTCACTATATATATATATTCTTAACATCAGATCAATAAAAGAACCAAACAAGCGACAAACTTATTCAGTACTTCCATTTTTTCTGTGAAAAAAAAAAAAACAAATACCAAAAAACAAAACCGTGCTTCAACTTTTTCATAGGGATGGAGGTGTACTGGGAAAGAATAAAGTAAATGTATCCCTCTTGCTCTTGGTTTTTTATCAGGGATCTCAGTCTCTTCTTGAAAGGTGACACTGACAGAGAGGGGGCAGACACAACATATAAATCAGGAAGAGAATTCCATTGATCCATTTTATGAAAAAGTATTTGAACGTGTCAGTCCTAATAAGAGTAACATGCCTCTTACTCTTAGCAAGGTTGAGTGGTGAATGTCCTCTTATTGATAGAGTGTGAAAACTTTCTCCGTGCATGCATACGGGTATTCAAGTTTAAAAACGATGAAAATGTTGAATCAACACTTCCAAAATCCACTTCAATCTGTGGATTTTTTTAAATGAACCCTTGCTGTTTTCATTGCACAATTGTAAAAAAAGTCCACTGAAGCTTAGGCCTAATATACGGTCAATGAATAAAACAATCAGGGAAGTGCATACAGATTATGGCCCCAGGCCAGACGATTATCTTTATATTGACCAAGCGTAAACAGGTGTAAAAATTCCAAACGTTTTAGAAACACAATATTGCATTCCTTTGTACTTTAATATATCATGTAAAACGTACACGGCTTCTAGTCTACCAAGTTTCTCCACTGCCGTGCTAACGCGTCGACGTCTGCACTCGGGAGTCAACTTTGTGGCAGTTCGCACCACGACCGCTCTTGGGTCCCAGGACACTGGCCAACTTCTCAGCCTCAGTGGTTGGCTGTGCCTGTGGCTATATTGAGGGCATAGCACCAGGAATAATGTCGATGTGGTATCGAAACCCAGCATCCTTCATCATACCACCGACAAACATAGAGTCTTCAAAATATATAGTGCATAGCACGTTTTAAATTATAATCGGAGGCGTCTTTCCAGTCGACCGCAAACCTGTTCCATGCCGCTAGGAGGCTAGGCCTGCGGCCCGTCTTGTTGGTGTCGGTACACCACATTACCACAGAGCGATGGGCCATAGCAGTGACAAAAATAATAAGCTAGGTCTAAAAAATGAATTTGGTGCCAAAACCGATATTTCGCGCATAAAAGTTAGAGATAATCTAAAATTTTGAGTCGCGACAAAAATGTGGGTCCTATCACGAAATGGCCACGACTGCCCAGGTCGAATGCCAGATTCACAAACGTGTTCCCGCTGTGACGTCACCAAAGTGGATCTTCCCGATTGAAATTTTCTCGGACATCCTCGGTGGCGCTATGTTTGAAAGCACCAAAAAACCCATTACACATAGGCCTATTGTGTGCAAAAAATGTACCTCATTATTGTTATTTTTATATATGATCTTACGTCTGGGGCAACAAAAACGTTGTTTGCAGCATGTTTATATTTTCCGAGACCTGCCCTTTAATAAGAAGCTTGCTCATTGGCATTGGAATTGGAATAGCTTTTGCTAAGTAGATCATAGAAGATGCAAGTAAACTTTATGTGTAAGAGTATGTTGACAGTAAATATGAAAAGAACATAATTAGACCTATCTATTTTACACAGTTGTATTCTACATGTAGCGTGATGCAATGGATCTATTATGTAGTCCCAGCGGATAAGTTTGAAAATTCACTGTCCTTGCTAACATTTGGCTGTATGACTATGATGTAACATGAATTTTGACTTTGTTCCTCAGTTGGGTGTCGCCCAGACTTCTGTATCACAGCTGCCAGCGCAGTTCATGGTCCTCCGACACTGTTGTTGCCCGGCCGTAGACCTGCTGCGACATGTATCATCGAAGTGCACCTGCCTGTTTTGGTTGGCTGTTGCCTGCGAAAATTAAAAGACCCTTTCTTACTCCTCTCCAGGACACTTCGCGGCTTGGCTTGTTCTAGCTCAACGCTATGGCCGCTCCCTCATTCTTTTTCTTTCTTATATAATATTCATTGGTAATTTTGTTTTATAACAAATTAACTAAGAAAGGGTCTCAAGAAAGGCTGTGTGTGTGTGTGTGTGTGCGCGCGCGCTAATAGATGTATCCTGCAAGGACACGTTTTATATGTATAATATTAATATGGTACTACATATGGCTTAGAATTGGGATTGCATGGGAATTACCGTGACGTCGATCAACCAGGATGTAAAATGATGTTCGTGTGGCAGAATAAACGCCCAGCATTAATTTTATTACAAATTTTGCTAGCAGATTATAATAATAATTATGTGTCATTTCCATTTGCAATCAACTGGAGAGATTCAGGAAATAAGACGCTTGAACTCTTGCAGAAATGACACCTCTGTACTTCATCAAACCCACTATATATATATTGATAAACAGACTCTGATGAAACTTTCTTATACATTTCATGTAAGCACCTAAAAATAACAGACGATATGAACCAGAAAGCATCCAGAAATGATTGCTATTCCAGCGTTTGGCAGCACTTCAAACATTAAACTAAAGCGAAGGTGCACCAAAGGCGGATCAGAAAGTATGGATACTGAGAACGGTCGAACTCGTTTAAGTTGTACCAAAAGTTGCATAATTAATATATATATATATATATATATATATATATATATATATATATATATATATATATATATATATATATATATATATATATTGTCCGATCTAACTAACGACTAACTTCAGCATGCGATTTATATCAAACAATTTTAATGTATGGAGGAAATTAAAAGTAACCTAGCGATAAAATTATCTGTCTGTGTAGATCTATATGTTATCGGTTCATGCTCCTTGGCTATAAAATGTTTCCACAAATCTTAGACACTCCAATAAATGGACAATTTGATAACATGAAGTGCCCTGCATTCTGGTAATTCAAAACTGTTTAATCGCACAAGAACTGCAAATATGTGTGCATTGGTGAAAACAGCAATTTTTATGTATTCAAGCCCGACATACCAGCTGCTATATAATGATAACTAAGAGACAATTTGATACACTGATAGCCAAACTTCGTACGCGTGTTCTGTCTATAACCTGAATGGCCGGGAGTCTTTTCTCGTAAATGTGAGCCTTCTTTGGTATATTGAGATAAGTGAGAAAAGTACACATAAAACTAATAAACCAAAACAATTAATGACAGAAGAGTTCAAAACATGGTCTAGAACAATTGCAAGCTTACGAAATCCATTTTCAAATCTCACTCGGGGGAAGGTGGGGAGGGGCAGGTGGAGCAGCAGGACTGGAAAGGTGACAACCGTGCGCACGATCGACTACACAGTTACGCCACTGCACCTGTTGCTTGACAGCTCATGCTTCTTGTGGTGGTGGTGGTGGTGGTGGTGGCGGGGAAGCGGCAGCAGAGAAGGGGTGACAAGGAGAGGGCCGGAAAAAGGGCTCTATGAAAAGGAAAATATTCCATCAATTTTGTTAGTATGTCCAATTTCCCGGTGTTTTCATGGCATCCCGGAAACTTTCAGTTGTGGAATGGCATTTTTGAAAGAACCTAACTAGTAAGAGCTAATAAAAATCAAATCCTATGTATCTGTTAGTATTTCCGCGCTCAGTTCGCAAGCCACGCTTATGACATGTCCAGAAGGTGTCATACCTGTTGCGGATTATCACGAAATCACGCTGGGCGATCCTGTCGAGAGGAACAGGTGCCAGACATTTCGTGACAGAGGTATTCACAAAATGCATGCATGTTTCCAAATCCCAATCAGCATAAAAAGTAATGTAGTAAGTTGAATAAGTCAGTCGGCTCTCAGAGTTTTGGATTGCTTGTTCAAGAAGCTTTTGATGTTGTATGAAGCAGAACAATTTAGGGGCCCATTTGATTAAGACATTTATTGACCTGAAAAGAGTCTCATTAGACTCACTCGTCATACATATAACACATGCAATCACATACATGTGAGTATACTATCATCTACAATGCAATCGAGTAAAAAAAAAAAAACAAAGCAAACACAAAGCAATACTTTGGAATTGCACCCGGAAGCTCAACGTACAGGCAATCCAATTTTGTCTACAAAAACATTTGTGCAGGTAATGTCTAAGAGCAACTTGAAATTTTTATGCTTTGTGCTCATTGACATGCAACACTGTTCATCATCACTAAAAGCATCAAAGCTAACACAATACTTTCTGACAACATTGTACAAAATTTGTCTTTCATGGTCATGTCGCGCACAATTTAGGAGAAAATGTTTCTCGGTCTCAATGCAACCAGACATACAATTCAGGCATTTTCTTTCGTTCAATGTGTTACAGGTCGGGTGTGGCGGCCTGTTTCGATTCTTAAATTATGTGAGCTTAGTCTATATATGTTTAAAATATGTTTTGTCGGTTGATTAGAACACTTCAACCAAAACAAACCCGGTTCACCAATTCTGGTGAGGACCTTGATCAAGTGGACCCTTAGCTGAACGTCAGGACTCGTCGCCATGTGATGTAGACATTACTGTTTGTTCACTTTTCTGTACACAATACCTCCCGGTCAATACATGGTCACACGTTTATTCAGTGGGATGAGTAAATTCTTCCCTGCAGACTGGTTTGAAAAGTTATAAGGGAAAACATTCAGGCACAGATAAAAAAGAGGTTGTTCAGTTAAAGTGTATTCCTTAAATATTGTACAAAGATATTATTTTATTGTTCAGATTTGAGCAAGAATGTTTGGTATTTCCAAAGTGGCAGTTCAAAGCCTCGGGGTACAGACCTATGACTTGCCACGAAAGGACAATAAGTCCAAGGTGTAGGAGAATTGTGTTAGTGCATTCATGTACCTGGCGTCATTATTTACGGAATTACCCCCCAACGACCCCAAGTCCAAAAGGCAAAAGGAAAAAAAAAACAAACAAACAAAACACTGCTTAGAGATAACATTTTTTTTTTTCGAAATACGCCAACAGCTGTTTACCTGAATCCAGTATAAAATTCAGATTCCATGTGTAAGCATACTCCTGTGCATGAAATTTCCGTAGATGAATGAATACCAATAAATGTCTCTCTCTGTTCGTAGTTGTCGAGAACTAACGAAGTTCCTATTACAAAACATGGCCATCAATTCAGCATTGTTTCACTTAGCTATTAACCAGCGTCCCTATGAAGACAAATGGTACATTTGGGTGGCAAGATTCTCTGCACCGCTGTTTCTGATGAGCATGTGAGCATAGTTTAATGGCAGTCTAGAATTAAGTTCTTGTGTCATTATTTGTGGGAGGTCCTCTGGTGCAGGTAATTAGCTGGATGCACTTTGTGCCATCTTGTTAAAAAAAAGTCCACTTATCACTGTTAGCTATGCTCGACCATTTATAGTTTTAATTTGCTGAAGGAAACATGCAGCCAATCGCGATTTTTGTGGTGAATCAAATTTATCGTTGTTGTGAATACAATAATTAAAATTTGATAAGAAATGTTGACTTTTCATTGCAAATGCATATATAGCATCTTCAAAAATAGGGGCAAACTTTTAACATGAGCCTAGATCAAGCGTTAAAATTAGCACACGTGCAGCCAATGAATTCAATAAATACATGTATACCTGGTAAACAGTAAATGTATTAATCAGGCTGAAAAGTTTGTAGAAGAAGAAAAAATACCTAGTTATTTGCCTGTCAAGATCCAGATGTAACAAGTTTATAAACTTTTAAACTCCAGTTCAGCATTGCCTCAGCAAATAATTCCATTCACAAAGACATTGCTCACAGATCAAGATGAGATCACTATGAGGGTTTTTTTTCTTTGAGGGGGGAGGCAGTGTTGTGGATAGGTCAAAGTTAATAAGCATCAGGCCATAAACACCTGCAATAGTCATAGGTAAATGTAATTTGCGTGGAAAAGTCCATACAGCTTTGAAAAACTGCGAGGTCCAGATCCGGAAGTGTGATAGGGGTAGCACTTGTGGTGACAGCAGTAGCAGCAGTAACAATGAAACTGGCAGTGCTAGTGGTGGTGCTGGTAGTGGCAGTAGTGGTAGAAGTGGCAATGGTAGAAGCGGTGGTGCTGGTAGTGGTAGCAGTGGAAGTGGCAATGGTAGAAGTGGTGACGCTAGTACTAGTAACAAGAGGTAGCAATGGTAGATGCGGTGCCACTGGTAGTGGTAGGGGTAGAAGTGGCAATGGCAGAAGCGGTGTTGCTGGTATTGGTACCAGTAGAAGTGGCAGTGGTAGAAGTAATGTTGCTGGTAGTGGTACCAGTAGAAGTGGCAGTGGTAGAAGTAATGTTACTGGTGGTGGTAGCAGTAGAATGGCAGTGGTAGAAGTGGTGATGCTGGTAGTGGTAGCAGTAGAAATTGCAATGGTTGAAGCAGTGGTGCTGGTAATGGTAGCAGTAGCAGTGGCAATGGTTGAAGAGGTGGTGCAGATAGTGGTAACAGTAGAAGTGGCAGTGGTAGATGCGGCAGTGCAGGTGGTGGTAGCTGTAGAAGTAGCAAGTATAGAAGCGGTGCTGTTGGTGGTGGTAGCTGTAGCAATGGCAATGGTTAAAGCAGTAGTCTTGGCAGTGGTAGCAGTAGAAGTAGCAATGGTAGAAGCAGTGTTGCTGGTGGTGGTAACAGTAGAAGTAGCAATGATTAAAGCTGTGATGCTGGTAGTGGTACCAGTAGAAGTAGCAATGGTTGTAGCAGTGTTCCTGGTAGAGGTAGCAGTAGAAGTGGCAGAGGTAGAAGCTGTGTTGCTGGTGGTGGTAGTGGTAAAATGGCAATGGTAGAAGTGGTGGTGTTGGTAGTGGTAGCAGTAGAAGTAGTAATGGTTGAAGTGGCAATGTTTGAAGTGGTGGTGCTGGGAGTGGTAGCAGTAGAAGTGGTGGTGCTGGAAGCGATACCAGTGGAAATGGCAATGGTAGAAGCGGCAGTGCTGCAAGTGGTGGCAGTGGAAGTGGCATTGCTTGAAGCGATGGTGCCGGTGGTGGTAGCAGTAGAAGTGGCAATGTTTGAAGTGGTGCTGCTGGGAGTGGTAGCAGTAGAAGTGGTGGTGCTGGAAGCGATACCAGTGGAAGTGGCAATGGTAGAAGCGGCAGCGCTGGTAGCGGTAGCAGTGGAAGTGGCATTGCTTGAAGCGATGGTGCCGGTGGTGGTAGCAGTAGAAGTGGCAATGGTAGAAGCGGTGGTGCTGGTAGTGGTGGCAGTGGCAATAGTAGAAGCGGCACTGCTGGTAGTGGTAGCAGTAAAAGTAGTTATGGTTGAAGCGGTGGTGCTGGTAGTGGTACCAGTAGAAGTAGCAATGGTTGAAGCGGTGTTGCTAGTAGTGGTACCAGTAGAAGTGGCAGTGGTAGAAATGATGTTGCTGGTGGTGGTAGCAGTAGAATGGCAGTGGTAGAAGTGGTGATGCTGGTAGTGGTAGCAGTAGAGATTGCAATGGTTGAAGCAGTGGTGCTGGTAATGGTAGCAGTAGCAGTGGCAATGGTTGAAGAGGTGGTGCAGAGGGTGGTAGCAGTAGAAGTGGCAGTGCTAGATGCGGCAGTGTAGGTGGTGGTAGCTGTAGAGGTAGCAAGTATAGAAGCGGTGCTGTTGGTGGTGGTAGCAGTAGCAATGGCAATGGTTAAAGCAGTAATCTTGGTGCTGGTAGCAGTAGAAGGAGCAATTGTAGAAGCAGTGTTGCTGGTGGTGGTAGCAGTAGAAGTAGCAATGGTTAAAGCTGTGGTGCTGGCAGTAGTACCAGTAGTAGTAGCAATGGTTGTAGCGGTGTTCCTGGTAGAGGTAGCAGTAGAAGTGGCAGAGGTAGAAGCTGTGTTGCTGGTGGTGGTAGCAGTAGAATGGCAGTGGTAAAGGTGGTGATGCTGGTAGTGGCAGCAGTAGAAGTTGCAACGGTTGAAGCGGTGAGGTTGGTAATGCGAGCAGTAGAAATGGCAATGGTTGAAGTGGTGTTGTAGGTAGTGGTAGCAGTAGAAGTAGTAACGGTTGAAGCAGTGGTTTTGGTGGTGCTGGTAGCAGTAGAAGTGGCAATGTTTGAAGTGGTGGTACTGGTAGTGGTAGCAGTAGAAGTGGCAATGGTAGAAGCGGTGGTGCTGGAAGTGGTAGCAGTGGAAGTGGCAGTGGTTGACGCGGAGGTGCTTGTGGTTGTAGCTGTAGCAGTAGCAATGGTAGAAGCAGTGGTGTTGGTGGTGGTAGCGGTATCAGTGGCAATGGTACAAGTGGTGGTGCTGGTAGTGGTTGAAGTAGAACTGGCAATGGGGAAGCAGTGGTGCTGGTGGTGGTAGCAGTAAAAGTGGCAATGGTAAAAATGGTGGTGCTGGTAGTGGTACCAGTAGAAGTGGCAATGGTTGAAGCCGTTGTGCAGGTAGTGGTAGCAGAAGTGGCAATGGTAGAAGCGGTGCTACTGGAGCTGGTGGTAGCTGTAGAAGTACCAATGGAAAAGTTGTGGTGCTGGTGGTAGCAGTAAAGGTGGCAATGGTAAAAGCGGTGGTGCTGGTCGTGGCAGCAGTAGAAGTGGCACGGGTAGAAGTGGGGTGCTATTGGTGGTAGCAGTAGAGGTAGCACAGGTAGAAGCGGTGCTGCTGGTGGTGGTAGCAGTATAAGTGACAATGATAGAAGCAGTGATGCTGGTAGTGGTAGAGTAGAAGTGGCAACGTTTGAAGCAGTGGTGTTATTAGTGGTAGCAGTAGAAGTGGCAATGGTAGAAGCGATGGTGCTGGTCGTGGTAGCTGTAGAAGTTGCAATGGTACAAGCGGTGATGGTGGTGGTGGTAGCAGTAAAGGTAGCAATGGTAGAAGCGTTGGTGCTGGTCGTGGTAGCTGTAGAAGTTGCAATGGTACAAGCGGTGGTGGTGGTAGCAGTAAAGGTGGCAATGGTAAAAGCGGTGGTGCTGGTTGTGGCAGCAGTAGAAGTGGCACAGGTAGAAGTGGGGTGCTGTTGGTGGTAGCAGTAGAGGTTTTTTAACTGGTCGACACTGCCGCCGTGTCGGTTTCAACAGTAGCAGCTATTGAGTCCTGGTCAGTTCTAATCCTATTATCATTGCGAGTGGAAAGTGGTCTTCGATGAATGCATGGCTAGTCACTGGCCACTCAAGCGAAACAAAGCTGACCGTCTCCCTCCGGCTGCCGACATCAGGGACTTGTCAAACTTGCACAAGCCCATTCTGGACTACCATCAATTCGATGGGAGTGACGTCACAACATCCGGGGTTTCGCGGGATCTTAGAAGTCAAATCGGTGCTACAACTTTTTTATTTTTGCATTAATGCAAAATGATCCACGTCATGATTTAAGTTTTGTTGAGTAATACCTCTATATTTCTATGTGGCTCTTCTGTCAATTTAAACAAAAACTCTTGCCCTACACCATAACAAAGGAAATATATCGATCTCAATCACGATTTGATCAAAGCGTCAAACCTGTGTGAATACATTGCATGGGTACCGGTCCGCGCATTTTTCTTGGTTTGCGTCACAAACGATGGTCCCTCTTTTATTTTTTTCTAAAGATCGGTTGTGTGTTATAATTGCCATTCAATTATAGTGGTAGAGCTTGTTGCTGCAGTAAATAGTCCATAAACACACTTTATCGCAGTTACTGACAAACTGTCCGCATGATAAACACGCGGCAGCGGTATTTTCACCCGAGCCATGTTTACCTGCGGCTAGCGTATTTTACTCTAGCTTTCCATGAAAAAATTGGACCCTCTGCTCTATTGTACACAAAGACTGGTACAGTGGTAGTATGTTATCATTCTGACCGATTTACAGTGTTAAATTTTGTTTCTTGCTTTAATAAATTGTCTGTAATCGTCACTTGTGTTCACACAAATGTCACCCCTCTTTCAAGCCAGACTTCACAGCAGGAGGCAGGCAGCCAGTTCTACCGAACGAAACAACAGTAGAAAAACTTTTTGATTAGACAGCGAACACCATGTGATCGATTCTGGGCCCTTGTAGTATCCGACTAACATAACGACGCATCTTTTTGAAATAGAAGCAGTTTTGAAGGGGTTCCCGCTAAAATACCTTTGTTTCAGCCAATGGGCGAGCTTGTTAAAATAGACAAATTTCTGAGCATTCTAACCATATAAACAACATGGCGCGGAGACAAAAAAAATCGAGATAGAGACGATGAAATCACCCTATTTTTGCGCAGTTTTGCAAAGTTACATGATTCAAATTGTCACAAGCAACGACCCGATCATTAATTTAAATCATCGTAGAAGGAAAATATTCATTTTAACGCAAATTCGAAATAGCCATCGGCAAGAACTGACTTTTCTCTACAATAAAATGTGCGTGCTTGCATGTAAATAAACAACAGTCAACACAAGGAATTTGAGACGGCCTTGAATCTGTCACGTGCTTGACTGCTCATGAATAATTCATACCAGCGACAAGCCGGCAAGTTTTACAAGTCTCACTGGACGCCCTCCGCCTGACGCGGTGCACTGCAATTAATCCTTCATTACACAGTAGCTCAATTAACAGCTTCTGAAGAGGAGTGCGTTATGACCGCTCGCTTGTCTGTGTGATAAGAAACACAGTGCAGACCGCCCGGCGCTAATCATCTGGAGTCAATGTTATCTGGTTATATACACGTTCCACGCCAATCAGCTAGGTAACTTGAAGGGCCTACCTGTATTGTAACAGAATAAGGCTACGACGTGTGTTTACTTAAAATTTAATTTGGCAATGAATTTGATTTTAAATAAAATACGGAAGACAGTCCAGTGAGACTTGAGCAAGTCTACAGTAGAAGTGGCAATGGTTGAAGTGGTGGCAGCAGTAGAAGTGGCAAAGGTAGAAGCGGTGGTGCTGGTGGTGGTAGCTGCAGAACTGGCAATGGAGATGCAGTGGTGCTGGTAGTGGTAGCAGAAGTGGCATTGGTGAAGCAGCATTGGTGGTGGTAGCTGTAGAAGTGGTAATGGTAGAAGCGGTGGTAGTGGTGGTGCTGGTGGTGGTAGCAGTAGAAGTGCTAGTAAAAGAGGTTGTAGTGGTGACAGTAGTTGTAAGAAGTGGTTTTATTGACCATGGCCCAAAAGTTACAGAGAAGGAATGACTGCACAGCAACAAATGGCGTATCGGTCATAGTGCATCCATAAAGAACACAAAATTATGAAATTTCTCTTTTGTCTACAGTCCGGGTACACAGAGATGATTTGCTTCGGATGTGCTTCACCAGAGGACACCACTGAATCGTGTGTTTCGTCTTGAATGAGACCACACCCACACAGTCCGTGATCCCTCGGGATATGAGCCAGGAACTCGTTCCCTTCTGTTAGTCTGTGTGATGACATGCGCTTTTTCTTTATTGACATTAAATCATTCTCCTCCTGAGAAGTCAATAATCGTTTTATTAAACCGAAAATCATGATAAATAGCACAAAAACATGGCTTAATAGTATTCTTCCCACTTACACCGCAGCTTTCCTTGTTTGCTTGCTTCACGCGCGAGCCTGGGTGACGTTATAGCCTGGTTCCCGTGCACACCACCTGGCATGACGACATCAAAGAAAGCACCCTCTGTCGGAATGGAGAGGGTGACAACAGTGATGTCTCCCTGCACCAAACACGGGACATTACTATTGTCACCCTCCACTTAAGATTCACGTGGATCTCAGGAGACAGACATTGTTGTCTGAGCTTTAACAGCCAATCAGAATGCTTCATTTGTATTTGAGGTATAATAACATCATATGTTGTTATGCGCCCATGTTGGTTAAAATAAAAAACAAACAAACAAACAAACAAATAAACAAAAACAAAAAAGACCAAACACCTAGGATCATCTACAGAGCTCTCGGCTGAGCTTTCCCCCGCCATCAATTAGAAATACCTCTATTTTTCAGCGTTTTACTGCCATTTTAATGTACAGGGAAATCAGTAGAACCAAACACCTGGTTTCAAGGCGAACCCTGGTACACAACTGCATGAACACTTGTTTGGAGTTCTATTTCCTTGGATTTTTGCAGGCACTATGCCCGGAACTTGACGAGGGTTTTAGTTAATGAATCATCCGATGATGAGGAAGCACGTGGAAAAATGAAAGAGATCAATAAGAAAAGGCAAAAGTAACAGAGAAGACAATATAAATGAAAGAGGGAACGTGACAGTGAGGAAGAGGGTACCGGGTACAGGAAAATATTTGTTGCAGAGTTGGGCCAGAGGGCAGGTACGTGAAAGAATGTTGTGTACAACGCAAAGAAAGAGTCATAGCTTACCCTGAGAGGAAACTTACAAAATGTATATCTAAATAAATGTGAGTGCTATGTATTGAAACGAATTGTTTTGCTTGAATTGTATCTGTTTTAACTGTTAAAGTGCTAATCACTGCTATAGTTGCATTCTCATTACCATTAAACATATAATGTTTAAAAGAGTCAAATTCCTTATGAAGATAGGCCTACCTTTCATTAAAATACCAGCAAGCCTTGTTTGAAGCAAAAAGGAGTCTTAGTCAACAGCTTTCCTCGGAAAAACTGAAGCCTTGATAACCTTTACCCAAATTGACAGACTAAATATCAATATATATATATATAATTTGTACCGAAACTAGAACCCAATAATTATGATTTGTAAAGAACAAGAGGAACACAGAACTATACGTATCAATTTCATGTCTCTTTAAAAAAAATATTTGGTTTAAGTTAAACCTGATTTATTCAAAGAAGCCATGATGATTATGTGACAGTACGACGTTCATATCAATTAAAGATGCACATACGAGACTCTAATTCACCTTCTCATGTTTTTACGAGAAAGCATAAATCTTTATATTCCAAATACTAGTAATTTCCATTGTCCCTAAACATTTCAAACAGTCTAATTTAAAAAGAAACAACGAGGATGTGGCATGAATTTGCGGGTACACTCTGGTGCTGGCATTTCTGGATAACATAAAATTCGCCAGTGGTAATTTATAAGTCATCAGTCTTGTTTAGCATATTCATTTGAAGTAAATTAATATTAATGATGCTCCATGTGAATCCAAAGAGCGAACGGGAAATTTATCTTTGGGATACTTCCCAAGGATAAAATGTTGGGGGGGGGGGGAGAACCAAGTTTAAAGAACTGCTGAAGGGGTGTACATAAGCCTGGCGGGGGGGGGGGGGGGGCGGCAAAAGTCATGAACCATGAGGCCTTTTCATACAAATATCCCCACCCCACCTAATGATCTCCTGAGAAGATACCAGCGACACTCCCGTAGTGTTCGTGGAACAAACCAAATATGTAAATCCAGGTTGTCTAAATATACATAACTTTTCGGGGATCAAAAGCATTAATACTTTTTGACATATTCTGAAAATGTAAAAACAAGAGGGTTTTTTGAACAGCCCGTCTTCGCTGGCCTTGACACTGAACCCAGAATAAAAGAAAGAATGTCAAGGGATGACAATGGATGTTTGACTGCAATTTCACAGCCATTGGCCATGTGGTTAAAGAACAGAACGCTTGTGACACCACAATAATAATAATAATAATAATAATAATAATAATAATAATAATAATAATAATAATAATAATAATAATAATAATAATAATAATAATAATAATAATAATAATCACGAAAATATATATTCACTGGAGAGTGACCTCTTGAAGATAATTGATAAAGACTAGCCCAAGGTGCAACCCCGCCAAGTTTCAAGTGGATCTGGTGCACAGTTTTGAATTATATATATCGATGTACACTTGTATCTCTATTGCTACCATGCTAACATTTAATATTGCCGATTATTATGCTATTTAAAAATCGCAAAAATGAACCGATGGCAGTGCTCCCACCTATTTAAACCGGTTCAAGCTACATTTCTATCATGTTCGATGAGAACTCAGTTTGAAGTTCAGAGGACTTGAAAAATTACGAAAAAAACGAAAAAAAAAAAGCATTATGAGTAGAAAAAAGTTTATATCGCCACCTGATAAACAAATTAAGATTTAGGGGTGTCCAGGAGCATCCCTGTGCAATTTTGAAAGCAATCGGCCAAATGATTTTGAAGAAAATTAGTTAAAACATCTCCAAATTGTGCCAAAAAGTCATAAAATATAGAAAAAGATTAAACTTGACCATTTGTATAAAATTAGCTGAACTCCTCATATGTACATCTCTGCCAATTATTATGTGAATGTGGCCAAATATGTTTAAGTTATGACCACTTTAATTATTAACATGCTACAGTTTATTCTTTTCTGTTATTTAGGCTTGGCCTCTGTAGAACCATATTTAAACTGATCCACATACCTGTTTGAACAGTGAGGATTGCATAAACAATATTCAGGGCAGTGGCTTCTCCGGACAAGCTGAGTCAACCGCAACATGTAAAATGCACTTGATACACTAATCATTACAACAAAATAACCTAATACAACTTGTAAAATTGGTTCCATAACCTGTTGCTGGAGCGCCAAAAGACTCAATTTCGGATCTAGAGGACCATGTAGAAGATTCACATCTGGCTGTTCCGTGCTCTGGACAGATCCCCAAAAAATAATATGTATAATAATGCAACATCATGGGAAGACATATGGCGTGATCATGGAATATTGAATTGGAAACCTGTAAAGTTTAAAATCCAAAAATATTCGAAAATCAATTAGCTTAATCATTTGAACAAACTCAGTAATACCCACCGAAGCTACATTTCCAACAAGGTTGAAGAAAATCTGTCGGACGGTTTTGGACAGGAAGCCTAAAAATTGGATTAAGATTGCAATCCCCATTTGGAGAAGTCGAAAATAGCGTAAACACATTTTATATGAAAAGCATATCGGTACCATCTGGTGAACAAATTATGGTTTCGGGGTACCCAGAAGTGTTCTCATGCAATTTCGGGGCCATTGACTAGACTGTTTTGGAGATGTTTTAAGATTTTTCACACAAACAACGAAACGAAAACGAAAGAAATTCACAAAAAGTCCAAAAATGGCTGGCCAGTAACCTGATGAACAAACCTGCGAGAGATTCACCCAAGATAGATCCCACTAGGTTTGAAGAGGATCTGACAGAGGGTTTTGGTCAAGAGGTCCAAAATGTAATTGTGGTCAGACGACAGACAACTACCCATGCGGAAACCATAGCCGACTACAAATCTGCTGAAATAAAAACATTGCAGGCAAAAGTAACATGTCGAATGAACTGCTTCTATGTTTATATATATATATATATATATATATATATATATATATATATATATATATATATATATATATATATGTATATATATACATACATACATACATACATACATACATACACACACATATGTGTGTGTGTGTGTGCGTGTGTATAAATATATTTACACATAACAAAAAAATCAGTGTATTCCTGTATTTTTCAAGTTTGACCACAGAGTTGAAGAATCAAATCCTTATGCAATTCTTAGATTTTGAGACAGCCTTGTGAACGACTCTGATCAATTCTTATAAACTCAGCAGGATTGCCAAGCTAAGAGTGTAACTTGGGAAGTAATTTTTTTCCGTTTGCTGATATGTTATTTTCAAGTTCGAGAAAACGAACAAAGAAATTGTTAGGGCCCACTTTCAACTCAGCACACAAAAAATGAAAACTTCACCACTCAAAGAAGAGGAAAAATATACTTTCTAATTTATACATACATGGCGTCCTATTTGGCACATAAACTTTTGACAGGCAGGCCCAGATAAGTTTATTATTATTATTATTATTATTATTATTATTATTATTATTATTATTATTATTATTATTATTATTATTATTATTATTATTGATGATGATGATGGTAATAATAATAATAATAATAATAATAATAATAATAATAATAATAATAATAATAATAATAATAATAATAATAATAATAATAATAATAATAATAATTTAAGGAGCCCCCAAAATGAGGGAATAGAATACATGCATGAGATACACAAAGTCATTAAGTAGAATCACATAATGAAATAAAAAATGATATCGGAAATGAAAATCACAAGGTACAGAGCATAATACAGCTACAACCATGTAATACCATCTGTGTAAAATTGTTTGAACAGCAAGGACGTTACAAACCAAACATTATGGTGTGCCCCTCGCCCTTAGATGAACGCTCCTTGCGCGAAAAATTGAACCTGGAATTGTCGTATTAGCTATCTGTGGTATACCCGACATCTGTTGTGGTCAGCATGCCCAAGAAGAATTAAGAGCTACCAGGCTTACATTTCAGAAACCGCGGTGCCTTTAACTCCTGCACCTTATGCGAAACGGTTCGGACGAGGCTTATTGTTGAAGCCGGCAAGCAGACTTTTGTTCATCTCTGTACGTCCCAGATCTCAAGTGATCACTTCCTTGTGCCCATCCTAAATGAAATTTCTGTTTTCCTTCGCGTCCGTACAGCATTTGGATTTTCCACTTGAACATGACAAATGCTTCTAGGTTTATCGTCGTAGTCGTTCCTTTGATGATTGTTGTTTTATTGTTTAACCAAGTCTCATCTTACCAAAAATCATCACGAGCTGACAACACATGAATCTTCCTGGCCGTTACATTCAACTGGAAATAATTCTAGACCATGTGCACACCCGGAGAGCAGTAAAAAGGACAGTTTCCGTTTTATGACTAGTTTTAACCAATCGATCTGAATATAAGAAAATAGTCTGGGACAAAGCGGGATGCACCGCGCGTGGCATAAATATATGGGCTCTTATCATGATGGTTCAATTTCACTTTTTGCTCGGCGAACAGGTATTGTTTCATGGAAACGATGTTGGGCCCTCTATTACGTCATACGAAAAGCTT